>NQII01011978.1:5419-25057 GCA_002778355.1 Clitarchus hookeri
TATGGGGGTTGTATGCTGTCTTACTCCCCAACGAGTACACAGCTCACACCAGTACTTCCCAGTGAACTGGGTACCGTTGTCGGTAAGTAAGGTCGGTGGGTACCCCCAGCGAGGGTAGAACTCTGCTTCCATTGTTCGGGCAATCATGCGTGCTCGTGCGCGAGAAACTGGGTACACTTCGGTCCACTTGGAGAATGAGTCACTCACGACCAGGATTAACCTTTTCCCTTTGGAAGTGCGAGGGTAGGGGCCCATGAGGTCCAGAGACACTGTCTCAAATGGTTCCTTTGGCACCCTGGGTTGTTGTTGTGTTACTCCATCTGTTATCCTACTTTTGAAGTGATTGCAGGGGACACACTCCCTCACATGCCTGCATACATCCCTGCTTGCTCCTGGCCAGTGAAAGTGCTTGTGGAGGTTCCTGGCCGTCTGGGTTGCCCCAGGATGACCAGCCAAATGGCTGTCATATGTGTGCTTCAGTGCTTTCTCTCGTACTCCTGCAGGTACATAGATGCACCAGGTTGCATCGGGATGCTGCTGATGGGTTTCTATGTGTGTGTCTCGGATGCGCCACCACTCACTATCTCCCTGCATGATATTCACCATATTCTCCTGGGTTTGTGTGCAGCGTTGCTAGGCGTCGATCACTAATGCCTTCAGTTCGTCGAGCCTGCGTTCAGAGCCTAGTGATATCTCTATCGCATTGCAGGTTACCTGCCTTTTGCCTGTTGCATGGTTGACAGTAGGGGGTACTAAGTCGTCCCATTCATCACTGTCGACGGCTACTTCGGTGCCTGGTGTCCTGGACAGATCATCCGCCAGTTGGTTCTCTGCTCCGGGGACATGTTGCACAACAAAGTCGTATGATTGCAACAACAATGCCCACTGGGCGAGTTTGCTCCTGGCTTCCCTCATGGAATGAAGCCAGAGTAGGCACCTGTTGTCGGTCCTTAGGGTAAAGTGCTGGTACTCGAGGTATGCTCTATAATGCTTCACCGCCCAAACCACTGCCAAAAATTCCCTCTCATTTACATCATAACGACCCTCAGTCAACCCAAACTTGGCGCTAATATACTCAATGATATGGCGCTCATTGTTGTCGCCCAATTGAAACAGTACGACACCTAGGCCCTTCTCACTGGCATCTGTTTGCAGGTATAGGTGCCTACTGGGGTTGTGACGTGCTAGGGTTGTGCACTGTCGGAACCTTCTCTTCAGTTCTTGGAAGCAGATTCCGTGTTCGCTGTTCCACTAGAACTTACGGTTCGGGGACATCATGTCTGTTAGGGGCGCTGTTATTGTTGCAAAATCCCTAATGTTTTTCCTTAGCCAGTTCACCAACCCAAAGAACTTCCTTGGCTGTTTGCGAGAAGTGAAATACAGACACTTTTCAATAAAAGAGCAATTATGTTTTCAAAAAGGAAAATTGCATATAAAGGCCTCCAACCTTGTACAGTGACACTCCCCGTCAACTTCAAAACATCAACCTCCTTTGTTAATCAATAGGGAAAGCAGGGTCACCAATGTGTTTAATTTAATTTATACAATTTTTTACCATTGCAATAATATTACTGTTCATGTCACATTTTACAATTTGGGGTTTGACACCAGTTCTTGTCACTTGTGATGGAAGCCGATGTCACTCTTCCAGTTCGACACAGCACTCAGGCGAGCCCCTTCAATACCATCATTTAGGCTGTTATCACTTCACTGCAATAGCTACTTAATTAATCGGAACGTTTGTTTTCTTGCTTTGCTGTATCGAGGGGAGAACCACAGGCACTCTCACCAGAGAGCTTAACGCTACTGGAGATCCGCATATCAACAAACTCATTTACATGCTAAGGTCACCAGAAGACCCTAAGTGCTGGGTCCGTTTTCTTTCATTATTCATATGTAATCAAGCACAGTGAGTAAACAGCTTTACAAAGTTCAATGTGTGTTGATTCATTGCACTGCACTACACCATTTGTAGTATATCCTGTAGTTTTTCTAGTATATTTCAGGCGTACGATACGGCCTACAGACACGTTATAAAAGTAAGTAGGTGACAACATCATTAAAAAACTTACAGAGAACTCCAGGGCTCCCTGGGCCATCGACGGAACGATCCACCTCACTAACTCTCCACTAGGTTATGGCACCGGGCTATTCTACACTCAACCAGCCCTAGGTCACCACGTCTAATTCATGTATTGGTTTCCAATGGAATTTAGTAGGTCGTGTGCGTTGTTGAGGCATGCATTGAAAGAAATATTTATATTTTAAGTGAAACTTGTGAGGCAACGACCACTCAGAATACAGCAGACTGTGTTGTTGGCAGGAAATAGTTTTTTTTACAGTAATGTAAGTAGAAACAATATTAAAAAGTCTTGTGTATACACATGTTAACGATTCCTACTCGACAGACTGACCTCCAACTGTGACTGACTGCAAAGTTATGTTAAGAACAAAGGTAAACATAAGAGGCTTGCCACATTTTTCCATTGGCTAGAATTAAGAATTAAAACAATATTGGAAATTGCAAATACAGAAGACGTATTTCCATATGGCAGATAAGTGCCCACTGCTTAATTGTGCATTATGCAGATAAGTGCCTACTGCATAATTTTTTATTGTAAACTTGGCTAAATTATTAACTATTGGCATCGAGTCATTGCATTCGACCGATGTTTAGTGTAGGAATAGTTATATTTTGTAATGTGGTCTTAAGTAGAATATTGCGACTCTCTTTTTTATGTCTAGTTTTCATGTGTTTGTTAGTGTTAACATTACTGTTATAAATTCGAGGTTTTTTCTAACCTACTCTAAAACTAAGTGTTAGGTGTGAGCCCGCGGTAGGGACAGGAGTTCAGTGTGTCTCATGACTAAGCCCTATACACATACAAAGGAAGGAAATCATGCAAGGAGACATACATAGTGACAGTAACGGATTGGGCTGCAATGGCCTCATTTCGGTTATGACAACCTCCCTGAGTGTACTTATAGCTAAACTACTATACTAAGAAGAGAAAGTAAAAACTGGCATAGACATCTTAACAGCCATTTTGACAGGAAAGAATTAAAAATTGTTGCATGCATTTACAGAAGATGCTATAGAAGACAGATGGGTGGAAACCATGCTNAAAGAATTAAAAATTGTTGCATGCATTTACAGAAGATGCTATAGAAGACAGATGGGTGGAAACCATGCTCTTTATTAATGGGCAGAGAAAATACTAGAATAGAGGGGGCAGGACATATTTGGTTTATTTCGCACTGGCTTAAGTAGAGTGGTATCTACAAATTCGGGGCCGCCGCTTTTCATCACTGGGGCAAGTCCCTCAGCGTGGAGGAAGTACAGGCCTGAGAGGGTCCTTGTCTTCCCAGGCGGTAATCAAAATTTAGGTGTGGATTAGAGGCAGGTAACCTGCCCCGCCCAGGCCTTCATTTATATGGCAGTTTACCCGATATGCACGGCGATTCGTATGACGAGTCGTTGGTTGTGTGACCCAGTATAGCCCCTGGCCACAGTTAGTCCAATATTTTATTCCCCTTGCCCTTGTCTACAAAAGTTAAGGGAAAAGGCTGTGAAATTCCAGTTGCTTACTAAAACTGAATTTGGAAAAGTAAGTAGGTCGTCTAATTAGTTTNAAAGGCTGTGAAATTCCAGTTGCTTACTAAAACTGAATTTGGAAAAGTAAGTAGGTCGTCTAATTAGTTTAAAAAAAATAAAACAATGCAAGTTGGTTAAGCTAATAAAAAAAAATCCTGAATTGATTGCGGTTTGTCTGGAAGAAGTGGAGGAGGTTTGGTCTTCCCCCAGTTTAGTTATAATAATTAACAATGCAGAGCGAGTTGTTACAGTAGAGGTGGTACGGGGATTTGTTTCCTAAATTTATTTTCAGTTGTTGTAGTAGTATTAGGTGCTTGAAAGATGTAGAAGTATATACGCAATCATATAATAATGTTAATAAACACTTAACAGTTTGTTTAGTTTGTAAGTTATACGATAAAATACGTAATTTATGTTGGACAGAGCTGTTTATTAGAGAAAAATTGTAAGTGGCTAGAGCTCGTCCAATGGGCGGGGCTCCGCTTCATTCTGTANGACAGAGCTGTTTATTAGAGAAAAATTGTAAGTGGCTAGAGCTCGTCCAATGGGCGGGGCTCCGCTTCATTCTGTAGAGATGGCAGCACAGTTGTTAATTTTTACATGAGGAGGTGCAAAATAATTATATTTTCTTGTATTTATACTGTTAATATACGTTTTTGGTAATTTAATTGTTAACCGTTAACTTGGTCCCCCTGACCATGTTAGAGGGGTGTTGTGGAGCTCAGATGTCATTATTTTAGTGTGTACACAGTGAGAGCTGCAGACGAAGTCACGAGCGCCACCGCTTTGCATCACTGGAGCAAGCTCTTCAGCACGGGGGTAGTACAAACCCCGTGAGGGGCCCTTGTTCACTCAACTGTCTTTCATTTGTAACGAGGCGGGTAGGAGAAGCTAACCCCCTCACCCTACTCTCCAATAAAATTGTGCTCCCGAGCCTAGCTCGCTTTGATTTTAGGGCAAGCTGGGTCTCCCCAGCAAGCCCTGATTCCCATTATAACTTAACCTCCTTCCAACTCTGCCTGCATAGAGATCGTGGGAGGAGGTAGCAGTGAGGCTGCAACCTAGTATTGTCTCTTTCGGTATTTTGAATAAATAGGTTTAGTTATAGGCTGGACAATTTATTAAAACCCCCGGCCAGTCTTTGATTTTTTTGAAGGCTGATTCTAAGCCTAAATATTTCTGTGAGTTTATTCGTGTAAGTTCTGCGTAAAGAAGTAGCCTATATTAAGGTGAGATGGCAATGATAGTGATCATGAGATGTTACTTATAAATACTTATATTTATTTTTGTTGGCGTTGATCAGTTTTGTGATTTCATTCATACTCAATCCTTGAGGCTTTGTAAAATACCCGAGTCTTAAAACAGTCTGGAAATGTACGTTGGTAGCATTTTTCCAATTATTTTTTATGATAACAATAATTTTTTTAATTAAAATAAAATAGCTAAAATAGGAAGCAGTATTTCGTTAAAGAATTTTCTGCTAGTACATCACATAAAGGGAGACAGTACTGCCATCTCTAGGTGGGGAGTTAAGGCTCCGCCCCCGATGGAGAATATACCATACTTACTACCGAATTTGGCTTTGTCTAAGCTATTTACATTTACTGATCTAAATTATATACAAGACATGCCAGTTTGTTGAAGGGAGGATAAGGGCTTTCGGTCGTTTCTGCCTCCACGCAAGCCTTTCGTCGAGGTTTGCCAACTCACGAACCAGGGGATTTTCTACCTTCGGGATACTCTTGTACAGCTCTGTGGTCAGCTTCCGCATGTGGTCTTCCATCCTCTCCCCTTTCAGGTCTTTGTGGAGCTGCTCATTTCGTGTGTACATGGGTGCATTCGTTATCATGCAAAGGATTCTGGTTTGGAAATGCTGAAGTTTCCGAAGGNTTCTGGAAACGCTGAAGTTTCTGAAGGTGACAACGAGCTGCTGTCCCCCAGACTGGTAAGGCGTAGGTGAGGATAGGGCGAATGAGAGATTGATAAATTATTACACCGTTTCAGGTGCGGAGTGAACTATGGGGATTGAGGAGTGGTAACAGCTAAGGAAACAGCCTAAGTCGGGAATTGGCTTCGGCAAACTGAGTATGAATGTGATGCTTCCAGAGCAGGCTCATATCCATGGTCACACTCAGGTACTTGACCTTGTTGCAGTATTCTATTTCCTGGCCACAAAACTGTAATTTCGTGGGTGGGTTCGCTCGTCCGGTGATGAACTCTATGGCTTGTTTCTTGGCTGCATTTGCTTTAATGTGCCACTTTGCTAGCCAGGGCTCTATGTCGACCAGGGCAGCCTGCACATGGCTAATGGCCNGGGGTTATACTCGTGAAGCCTGTAAAGCAGACCAGGATGATAGACCCTGTTGAATGTCTTTTCTATGTCTAGAAGGGCGATGACAATGTGAAGTCGCTATTCAATGAAGTTCGTGGCTTCCAGAGTAAGTCTAGTGAGCTGATGAACAGTAGAATGCCCATACTGTAACCCAAACTGTTAGTCACGTAATATGTGGTGGGATGGAATGTGTGCTAGCACCCTGCCATTCACCACTCTCTCCAGTAGTCTGGAGAGAGTGGAGAGCAGACCAATGGGGTGCTGGTGGGTAGTGGGAGTGATTTACCAGGTTTGAGGAAAGTCACCATCCTGGCCTGCTTCCATCTGTCGGGGAAATAATTATGTCGGAGTATAAGTGAATAATACTGGGTTAAAATGCAAAATAATTCAAATGGAATGTGTTTAATGACGGTGTATTGAATTTGATCTTCTCCTGGTGCTGTGTTGTAGCAAGTGGATTTCATGGCTGTCATCAGCTCGGCAGCAGTTACATCTGTGGTTTCCTCGGGGTTTTCCTCACCTAGTACATCTACCAGGGTTTGTTGTATGGTGGTCTCGTTCTCTCTGTCCCCACCGCCCTCGTTAGGGCGGAATGTTTCTTTAACTGCGTGGAGTGAGGGCAAACTGGTTTGATTAAACGTGAGGAATTTTGTCCCGAACCGACAGGAGATTTTTCCTGGCAGTCGCAGGTTTTAATGATGCTTGTTGAAATTACTTGTAAATTTAATTAAATTTTAAAGTTTTAAAGGGGGCATTTTAGGTCGTCTGTTACGTGATTTAATGTCTGGGGAATATTTTCCTAATCTTATAATTATTGGATATTTATGCGAGGCAATTTTATCATAAAATTTGTTGTTTTTTGACATGAGTCTATTACCAATGAACAGGATTTTAAGTGCGTTGTGTAAGTCGACAGTTCTTGTGAATCTACGCACATTTCCTTAGTCAGAGGTATTTTTTTTGTACAACTTGCAGCTGTTTAATTCATGTTTTAGCTGAGTTTCCCCAGACTTCGTGTGTGTACATCATGGCTGATCTAACTATGGCATTGTATGTTAGTAACTTAATCTCGTGAGGAGTTCAGGATTTTTAAGCAGCAAGTACAGTTGTCTATTTTTTGAAGTGACGAGCGCGATGCTGCCACCGCAGCTTGTCATCACCGGAGTAAGTCCCTCAGTGCGGGGAAACTACAGGCCTATGAGAGCCCTTGTCTTCCCAAACGGTAGTCATGATTCGGGTCTGGGTTAGGGGAAGCTAACCCGCCCCGCCCAGGCCTTCATTCTTATGGTAGGTAACCCGACATGCGTGGTGAAACGCATGCCGGGTTCGGTTGTTTTGCGACCCAGTATAGCTCCTGAGCCGTGGTTGTTACAATCTTTTATTCCCCTCTCTTTTGCCTACAAAAGCGAGGGGAAAAGGCGATGAAATTCCAGTTTCGTACTCTATTAAAAAAAATTAGCGCAATGCTAGCACGAACTAGTTTTGTTTTAAACGACCGAATTTTTTCCCGGACCGATAGGAGAAAGCAACCCGCTGCGTGTTGTAGTAGAGTGTGGGTTCTAGTAAAATTACCCTTATGTAACTGGGAGTAATTTGGGACATTTTATTCTTCTGTTTTCATTGGGGAAATAGTTTCCTAAACATTTAATTACGAAGTTTGTGTGGGAGAGTAATTTATTGTAATATTTTATATTACGTATTAGCTGTTGGGATTAAATAGTTGGTGTTTTTAAATGGTTATGAAGTTTTAGACTGGAAGTAAATGGGCTTGCATTAGCTATAATTCGCAGGAATTTATTATGGATCACTTGAAGGTAGTTTAATTAAGAATTTATTTAAGTAACTCCATACTTCGTTGCACATATAAAAGGTGATGTGAACCACGCGTGCTCGAGTTCCTTGTGCCTACTCTGACTGCTGCAGTCACAACAACTACACCAGCTGCACCAGGCCACACCAACCACATCAGGCCAAAAATACGTAGTGCAGGTTGACAAGAACGGAACTTGCACATTCTTGCCGACAAGGATTATGCAAGAGGCAACTCTTTTTATATGATTACAAGAGGTAACTCTTTTAATAAGTGGATAGGCGATCCGAAACTGTGTTTACCCCGAATCCACAGCCGTTGGTTGCACTGGCAATTGGTCTTTGCGTCCTCGTAGCTCGCACAGCTAAATACGACGCAACACACCACCGGGTGACGTTAACTGGCTGGTAGGCCATAGCTGAAGAGATAGGTGCCCCAAAGTGTCGTCCAGTGGTGTACAGAATTTTCACAAACATATTGAACACAGTCACCACATTCACAACTACAGCCAGGTGTGTTTTTCATTGTATAAATTACAATCAAGCCTGGCATTCCACACCCCTTTGCCCAGGTGGACTCCTCCATCCCTTCAGGAGACAGCCACCTGGCAATGCTGTAGCCAGTGTAATTTAAATGCATCATCGGAAGTGAGATGCCAACACTTTTATGAGAATATGTAATAACTTATTCAAGATGTATTTATATTAGAGTAATTATGTTTTTTCTAAAATGGAGATTGCCTTTAACGGCCTCCAGCATTATAACAAATAATTTAGTGTGGTGACATTCCCATCAACTTAACAGCTTAATATTAACAGACATTTGTTAATAAACGGGGATGTCACCAAAGTGTTAAATTTAATTCATACAATTTTTCAACATTTTAATCACATCACAGAGTGTTCATGTAATGTTTCATCGTTCGGTGTTTGATTTCAGTTCTAGTCACTTGTGACGGGAGCGGTAATGACTCGCCCCAGTTCGTCTCAGCACCCGAACAAGACCGGCGGCGTTGGTCGCCCTCTCCGCGAGCCCCCTCAGTACCTACATATAGGCAGCGATCATTTAACTGCAATAGTAATATATTAGTCACTGGAACATTTTTACCATCTTAATGTACTGAGGGGAGAGCCAACCGCCCTCTCACCAGAGAGTTTAACGCAATCGCATCACAATATAAGACCACGTGTTTTTCACAGCTTAAGTGCTGGGTCCATTTCATGCATCATTCACGCATTATTAACTTGTAGCAAGGACAGTGAATAAACCGCTTAACCAAATGAAATCATTGTCAATTCATTTTAGGGAATCCTGTTTAGCATCACCCGCATTTCGTTAGCATATTTCAGTCTCGCCATCAGATATAAAAAGTAAAATCATAAGTAAGTGATACCCATCAACAAACTGATGGAGGATTACCAGGGTCCCCATGCGCCGTCGACCGGACGAACCTAATCATTTGCTCACCACTGAGTTATGGCACCAGGCAATATAACATCCAACCAGCCCTGGGTAACCTCGACGACGTTAAAGGACTGATCTGATAATTACAGTGTAAATGAGTAATTTCAGGCATCTAGGTAATTTATTACTTTTTAGCATGGGAAGTAACTGCTTTAACTAAATAAGTGCTGCCTTTTTGCTTCTGCAACCTGATTAGTCCAGATTAATTTGCCATCAATTATTAAGCCTAGATATTTAGCATTTGGTGTAAATGCAATACGGATATTTTTTAAAGTTATTTGTCGAGTTGGTTAGACCCGGAGTTTGGTTAGAAGGAGAACCTGCGATTTATTTGGATTTATTTAAATTTTCCATCTTTCAAACCAGTGTTCAAGATCGTTTAATTGTAATTACATTAGTAGTATTGCGTAGGGAATTTTTTTATAGTTGGCATATATTACAGTATCATTAGCATACATTTGTACAGTGGTGTGAGTTATAGGGATGACTGAGGTGAAAATATTACATAAAAAAGGTGATATTGCAGTACCTTGTGGGACACCAGGTAATATATTGCAAGTAGTGGAAATGGCATTATCTATACTTACAAAAAAATTTATGTTTTGGAAGTATGAGGCTAAGAGATAAATGTAACAGTCAGAAAATTTAAAATTAATTAGTTTTTGTAAAAGGCCAGGTATCCAAACTTTGGCAAATGCTTTTGTAATGACTAAAAATATGACTATTGTGAATTGATTATTTTGCATAGCTGTTATTGTTTCAGTTGTGAATTTCGTAAGGTCGTGGGTGGTGGAGTGGTGGGCTTTAAACCCGAACTGCGTTTCTGGTATTATTTTATGTAGTTGGGCGTGAACTAAGAGTCTAGTTAGTAAAAGTTTTTCAAAAACTTAACTGAGGGAATTTAGTCAGGAAATAGGCCGCCTATTTTCTGGGATTGAATGGTTTAATTTTTTTCAATTTGGGGATCGTTATAACTTTTGTTGTGCGCCATGCAATGGGAAAATAATTAAGGTTTAAAAATGAATTGAACAGGGTTAAAATTGCAAAGAGAGCATTTGCTGGTAGGTTTTTAATAATTTTATAGGTGATTTTATTATGCCCGGGCGCTTTTTTGGCATTCAGTGATTTAATGAGTGCTAGTAGTTCTTTAAGTGTTATTGGCTCTGGTTTGTCTGCTATTTGTATATTGAAAAAATGGCAATACTATTGCTTTGAACTTCTATGGAAAAGTTGGGGTCTCCAAAGTCGTTATTTAGAGAAAAATGGTTTTCGTAGCAGTCGGCTATGGCATTTGCTTTGTCCTGGGGGACATATAATAGTGTTCCTTCTGGGTTTAAAATAGGTCATGGGGAAAATTTTTTATTTTTTCCTCCGAGAGTATTCGCGACTCGCCAGAATGCTGGGGAATTATTATATATTTCTGTCATGAATGTTTCCCATTAATTTACTTTTAAAGCGATAATTTCGTAACGGAGTTATTTCTTTATGTTATAATATTTTACTTTGTCTGCCTGGGATCTGGTTCTTTGGTAAACATGGCGGGCGTGGCATTTTCCCCATAAGATAATGTCTGCTTTGGAAAAGGAATGTTTTAAAAATTGGCTGCAGTTTAGGGCTGTATAAGGTTTTGAGTGGTGTGTAAAATAGTATTTTGAATTAGTTCTGAGTCTATGTGATCTTAAGATGGAATATTTATTTTGGGTGTGTCAAAAAGTTCTTCTCAGTCCATTTTAAAGGCTTCCCAGTTGGTTATTGTAGTTTCTAGAAGGGTGGCATTGGGGTGTTTTAGGATATAAACTTCCATATGACAAAGTACCGGTAAATGGTCTGAGTCTAATTCAGTGAGAACTTCAAATGTCAAATTTACATTCTTAAATTAGTGAGCGCTATGCCAAGAATATATGGCTGGTATTTTGAACAAGTAGGGTAAATTGTTGGTTCTGTTGGGTAGGTGACTAAATAATTATATTGAAAGGAGTGATTTTCAAGAATTCTGCCTCGTTGTTTATTTTCTCTACTTTTCCCTATGCCAAAATCTCTCATAAGGAAACTAAATTTGTTCTTAACCTCAGTTAAGGTTAATTCTGCTCAGATTAGGAACAAAGCAGCTTTTCTTATGGGAGAGTTTGGCATAGGGTTAATTTCCGCCGCTAGGTAAACGCTAATATTCCAAAGAGATAATATTTAATTAAAATTTTAAGCTACCTGAATAATAAAAAAGAAAGATTTCTCTTAAGAAGTTAATTTATTATTGATTCACGATTATTGCAATTATTTTGTTTTTTTTAACAGAGAAAATATAAAAAAATCAGTTACACAATGCGATAGTAGCGCTCACCTACTGGCGAATTATTTTAGTCGCCAAACTAAAAGCATCGAGATACCCAACATGAGTAGAATAAACCTTACCTGAGTAGAATTAACCTTAACCATTCGTTTGTGAGTAGTCGTGGAGTGATGAGTGACTTGTGGATTTCTGTTGGTGATATGCAGAAATTAGGTGGTCGTAGTTTTGTCGCATTTGTTTCTGTGATTTATAAATATTGACCGCAGGTAAGCAATGGATGTAGATGAACAAACTGCAAACAAGAGAAAATTATCAGTTGGGGCAAGGCCAAAATGATAGTCGTCAAGCAAAGAGTAATCATGTAGGGATTGATGGCTCTTCTATGAAGCCTTTAAATGCTGCGAGACAGGTTAAACCTCCCCAGTTATGCTATCCTCGTAATAGTCCAGGGCCTTTTGTTTTTTTTTTGTTGTGTTGCAAGATACGAATATTGGCAATCTACACCCCATTTCTTTAGGTCGCTAACTTCATCCCAACCGAGATATTTTACATATCCAACGAGCAGGCCCAGCAAAATTGAAAATTAATTTTACTTCTGGTATTGCAGCCAATCAGTTTATGTCATCAGAATTACCGACGAAGTTGAATGTGTCTGTACTTATCCCTGCTAGTCTTTTACAACGACAAGGTTTGTTATATGGCATTCCTCTCGATATGCCGATAGATGATATTCGAGAAGGTTTAGAATTGGATTACAAGATTTTATCTATGAGAGATAATCGAAACATGTAGTTAATGGAACTTATCGGAACGAGCACCTATCCGACTGGTGTGCCTGACCTTTGAAGGTCAACATTTACCTACTGAAATCATAATCTATAAAGAAATCTTTAAAGTCAATCCTAGTGTACAATCTGTGTTGCAATGTTTTCGATGCTTCCATTTCGGGCATACCCAACAACATTGTAGCACAAAGAATGTTCGTTGCCCTGCTTGTGCTCAACCTCATGATATATCAGAATGTACTACTGCAGATACGCCTGTATGTATGAATTGCTCTGGTCAACACATGGCCAATGACAAAGCTAAATGCCCAGTGTGGGAAATGGAACGCGAGGTAAAATGTGTCATGGCACACTACAACCTGCCTTATGCAGATGCCAAAACCAAAGTCCAGCCGTATTTCAGGGTCATTCCGGTGCAACAACCACAACTATCGCATCCAATTATGCCCCCACGAACCTCACTGGCTCAATATCCACCTCTGCCCACACCATCAGTTCTCCCTCCCACGTCATCGACTCCAGCCTTCCCGACTTCGTATTCATTGACTACCGAAAGCTCCACACGACCTTCCCGAATGATCACAGTGAGGTCCGATGGATATACTGTTTGTTATAAGGCACTACCTCCAGTGACCTCCAATATTGTTACTCCTTCATTTAATATTAGAGACTATTATGCTCAATTCAAACCGGATGTTGTCGACAATATTCCTTTTCCTGTTGCGCCCCACTACCTTATGAGGCTCCGCCCACCGAGGTACATGAGATCCCTAGACTTAATAATGACAAATTGAATTCTTTGAACGACGCAAAAAAAGATTCTACTTATAATTTTGACTGGGAGAGTTTTATTCAATTATTTCTTCAAACTCTCCTATAAGGGGATGTGTCTTTTTGAGGTGTATGTGTCTACTTTTATTATCCACTTTCTTGCCACCCTTGTTTCCTTCACGTTTTTGCGCCGTACAGTGGAACACAAGATCTCTCCTGTCTAATAGATTTCCCTTCCTTTATCATAACGATGCTCAAAATAAAGATGTTGTTCTACTGTCTGAAACCCAGATGTTCCGCACCTCCCCTCTCTATATGAGATCCTTTCAATCTTTCGTCTCCCCGAAGGATCTCAGAGGGACGGCTATTTATTTAAGGAATATGCATGCTGGTGAGATTTTTAATATTAATTATCCTGACAATTTCCATGGCGTTGATACGGTGGCGATTCGGTCGACTCTCGGCTGCTTCAATATCACTATCGTCTCGATATATGTCCATCCTAAGTTTCGATGTTCAGAATAGGTTTGGGCATCTTTATTTTCCCAGTTTCCACATCCTGTTATGGTTGGTGGCGATTTTGATTGCCACCATAATTTGTGGGGTAGTCCCTTCGAGGACGTTTCTGGTCACGATTTGGCAGAATTTTTACTTACATAATCTTTTACTTTACTGAATAGTATGCAACCTAAATGGCTCAGGTCTCCACACTTCCGCTCAACTGCACTTGATTTAACTTTTGTTTCTGCCAGCCTTTCCAGCTACTAATACTGGTCGGTACATAATGAAACATGGGGTAGTGACCATTTTCCGATTATCTTCACTTCTTCACTTATTCATTCGTCCTCTTCCTCTCCGTTTCGTCGATACCGATTGTTATATAATCGGGTTGATTACAGATTTTAATATTAACATGGTTTATGATGTGTTTTNGGTACACATTCTCTTCCTTAATGTCGGAAGGAACCACACATTTACCTCCGATTACAGATTTTAATATTAACATGGTTTATGATGTGTTTTATATATCTCTTTTGGAATCCACTAAACGTTCTATGCCTTTTCGCCCTTTTCGTTTTGGTGGTTGGAAACATGGTTCCACTTGGTGGAATGGATAATGTGACGAGGTTAATCGCCATCGTGTGAATTTACTTTACCAATATAAATGTCAGGCTACATTGGCCAGTTTTCTACATCTTAAGAAAGGCCAAGCAGTGGCGCGAAAGTTGTGGTCTGAATGTAAAAAGATCAACTGGAATACTTTTTGTGCTTCACTTTCTCGTACTACTCCCTCTCGTATATTATGGGGTAAATTTAAAGCCTTTAGCGCTAGTAAAGAGGGACACATTGCCTCTGATACCGTATCGGAGGATGCTACCTTCTATTTTCCTTCCGTTGTTTCTCATGCATCTTCACGTGATCATCAGGTATTTTACCGGGCATTTACAGTTGAGGAATTAAGCCATTGTTTGTACGCTGCAGGCAATACCACACCGGGTTTGGATTACATATCTTATGGTCTCCTTAAGCATCTTCCTCGCACCACTCTCGTTTGGTTAGATCAATTATATGATAGAGTGTTCTCTTATGGTTGAATCCCTGATGTGTGGAGGGATTTTGAAATAGTCCCGATTTTTAAGCCCGGTAAATCTCCTCTATCAGCAGAGTCTTATCGTAAGATTGCACTGCGTTCTTGTTTGGAGAAACTTTTTGAGAGATTGGTTAAACACAGGTTTAATTGGTAGTTAGAATATCATTGTTTAATTCGTCCAGAAAAACTTAGTTTTCGTTTTGGTATTAGTACCTTGGATGCTATTGCTGTACTATTTTCATGTATTCGAGATGCTTATTCGCATCGGAATGTATTAATTGGCCTCTGATAATCTTAATCTTAAACTTCTTTATGATAAAATGTTTAAACTAGGATTACCATATGGTAATCCTAGTTGTACCCTTATACGATGTATCTATCCTTTGTTTAGTATTCGCCGTTATATGTCTAGAGTTCCTGATGGAGCAGATTTTGATCGTCAGGTGTACAATGGTTTGGTTCAAGGTAGTACCCTTAGTTCCTTGCTACTTATCTTATATACTCAAGACATCATATTTCATCTGGGCTCCCATGTCCGTTCTATTCAATATGGTAATGATATTGTACTTTGGGTTGAATGCATCTCCTATGACAAAGCTTGTACTTCTTTGACTACGACCCTTGATTCCTTATCACTTTGGTTGGATGATCATGGTTTTAATATTTCTTTGGATAAGAGTCGCACCCTGTATTTTACGCATAAACGATACTAGTCGCCACTCCCCTCTCCAACCATCAGAGGTTATCTTCTTCCCTGTGTAACAAAGGTACTTGGGTATCTTTTTAGAAGCCAGTGATGGATGGACTACCCATGTTGAATAAACTATTACCAAATGTCGCAAAAGAGTTAATATTTTTAACGCTCTCGCCCATTATCGATGGGGTTCTAGCTTTTTTGCTCTACATTCTTTTTATGTCTCTACCATTCGGTCTCTTTTAGATTACTGTATTCCGATTGCTGGCCAGCTGCCACTCCTTTTGGTGAACAAATTGGAGACTATACAGACAGTTTACCTCAGACTTGTACTTCGCACTTTCTCCTCTACGCCCATTATGGTCTTGCATATGGAATCTTGCCTTATGTCATCCTCCGACCGTTATAGACTGTTGCAAGGTAAACATTGGATTCGTACTCGTAATTCTTGCATAAGGGCTATTGTACAGGCGGTTGACAACCTTGGTTACGTCCTACAGAAAGTATTATTAACGACTGCGCGTTGTGTTCACCCTCCACCTAGATTGTTACACCGAGTGCAGTATGAGGTTTCGTTTCATTTTCCTTGTCCTATCTTTCTTTTTCGTACTAGATCTGTTTCCCCCATTGATATTCAAAAATAATTTAAGGCTAAAATTGCTGAATATCCCGACTGTATTTTGATTTACATTGATGCTTCACATAAATGTTCTGGACTCTTTCAACTCCCTTCTGCTGCCACCATTTATTATGCCGAAGTCTTTGCAGTGTATATGGCTTTACGCTGTGTTTACGATTTCGAAGTCTTAAACCCTGTGATTACACTGAGGCGACAAAAGTCACGGGATGCCTCCTAATATCGTGTCGGAACTCCTTTTGCCTGGCGAAGTACAGCAACTCGAAATGGCATGGACTCAATAGACTGTTGGAAGTCCCAGGCAGGAATATTGAGCCATGCTGTCTCTATAGATGTCCATAATTGCGAAAGTGTTGCCGGTGCAGGAGTTTGTGCACGAACTGACTTCTCGATTATGTCCCATCAATATTCGATGATATTCATGTCGGGCGATCTTGGTGGCCAAATCATTCGCTGAAATTGTCCAGAATGTTCTTCAAACCAATCGCGAACAGTTGTGGCCCGGCGACATGGTGCATTGTCATCCATAAAAATTCCATCGTTGTTTGGGTACATGAAGTTCACGAATGGTTGCAAGTGGTTTCCAAGTAGCTGAATATAACCCTTTCCAGTCAATGATCGGTTCAGTTGGACCAGAGGACCCAGTCCATTCCATGTAAAAACAGCCCACACCATTATGGAGCCACCACCAGCTTGCACAGTTCCTTACTGACAACTTGGGTCCATGAATTCGTGGGGTCTGCACCACACTCGAACCCTACCATCAGCTCTTACAATTGAAATCGGGACTCATCTGACCAAGCCACGATTTTACAGTCGTCTATGGTCCAACCGATATGGTCATGAGCCCAGGAGAGGCGCTGCAGGCGATTTCGTGCTGTTAGTAAAGGCACTCGAGTCGATCTTCTGCTGGCATAGCCCAGTACAGCCAAAGTTCGCCGCCCTGTCCTAACGGACACATCTGTCGTACATCCCACATTGATTCCTGCAGTTATTTCACGCAGTGTTGCTTGTCTGTTAACACTGACCATTCTGTGCACACGTCGTTGATCTTGGTCATTAAGTGCAGGTGGTTGGCCACTGAGTTGGCCATTGTGGGAGGTTATGCCTGAAATTAGGTATTTTCGGCTGACTCTTGCTACTGTGGATCTCAGAATGTTGAATTCCCTAACCATTTCCGAAATGGAATGTCCCATGCGTCTAGCTCCATCTACGATTACACTTTCAAAGTCTGTTAATTCCTGTTGTGTGGCCATAATCACGTCAGAAACCTTTTCACATGAATCACTTGACTGCAAATGAAAGTCCAACAATGCACTGCCCATTTATACATTTTGTACGCGATACTACTGCCATCTGTATATTTGCATATTGCTATCCCATGACTTTTGTCACCTCTGTGTATATCTGATTCATGTAGTGTATTTACGGCATTGTCTTCTCTTACTCCCCATAAGGAAGTGCTTATATGGTTCATATGGGAACAGTCAGTTCTTTTGGATGAACTAAATGTTCCTGTCCTCTTTGTGTGGGTACCGGGGCATTTCGGGATTCAGGGGAATGAGATGGTGGATAAATTGCGAAATTGAGTGTTTTACAGGGGGTCTCGAAGCCCCTACTTTCCTTTTAGGTTTTATATCCCCTATTAAACAGGGAAATTTTTCGGCATTGGAAACAGACATGGGAAACTTATGCCACAGTTTCTAATGCCTTATATGCACAATTATTTCCTGCGTATTCTTGACAAACATATCATCATTGTAGTTCTCGTGGTTTAGTAGTTACTTCTTTTCGTCTCCTTTCAGGCCATACTGCATCTCAGTCACATTTGTATAAACTTCATATAGTCTCTAACCCTTCCTGTGTATGTGGGGCACCTTGTGCAGATTTGACTCATCTTTTGTTTCAGTGTTCCACTGCAGGCGATAGAAGCTCGTTGTATGCTGCTCTGTGTAGGCTTTGTGTAATTTTTCCTGTCTCTTACCCTTCAGTACTTTTTCATGACCCTCGGGTAGTTTGTGTCGTTCTCACTCGGTTTTTATTTGTGCACAGTATTGTTATTTGATCTTAAGAATTTGGTGTCTTGTTATATGTCCTCGGTGACCGGCCCACTCTTTCCTTGCCATCCCCTGTTCCATGGCCTTTCTTTCTCTTCATGGTTGATGGGCCTCTACCGAGAAGGGTAGTATGTGTGATCCCGTCTAGTATTTCTCCTTCATTATCCTTTATTTGCCGGTCTCCTGTTTTTGTTTTTGGCCTTGGGTTGTGCTGTTGGCCACATTACATCAACAAAAAAATAATAACCTAAACCATAGTCATGTACGTGACGTTAGAAAACAAACATGGCAACTGCCGCAAGTATGCAAATTCACCCAGCGAGTAAGCAACATCGTGTACTTGGCGAGTACAGACGCTGTGTGTACTTTACTAGGAATGGACGGCTTGGCCCGAAGTATTCGCGCGTTGAATCATGGTTACTATCCGCTGTTGTTATACAAACATTTAAGAATGTATAATGTGTTGAATGGGCGAAAGGTTTTGTTTACAGGAATTGGTAGTTAATTGAAACAAGCCAGGGATGGACATAGCGGTGTTTGTAAGCCTGACATCAAATTATGTTGTTGTAGCCTCAATTTTTCAAAAAATAATTTCGAAGGCCATACCGTTGTACAAATAAGGCGATGGCTTGAATGCCACCAGTTTGCCACACAGTTTGCAAAACATAATTAAAAGTAAATAAAGCAAAGTATTTTTGTGCGCATTAAAAAAATTAAAATAGTGAAGATGCTGTAGAATAAATATGCAGTCGCATAGTGATTTGAAGTTGAACTAAAAACAGCCCATAATATTCTATAATCATGTGTAGGGTTACAATCTTAAGAAATAATACCCTACCACATATATTACTGAGTAAAAATGATAAATATTCTAGATTATCTAAATAATTGATTAAACGAGAACCAAGAATAACATTGTTCAGATATTTGCGGATAAGCCAAATGATAAAAATAGTAATTCTCAGTTAATACGTTATAGTAATCCAATACTTTTTTCAACTTAATTTAACGTTAAAAATATAACAGCATGAGATATTACATGATATAGGCATGTTAATAAAGTTGATTTAAACATAAGAAGTAAAATTTTTTTAATCCAACGTCAGTTACGCCACTCCATGAGACACCACTGGTCGCGCGTGAGCATTTGCCTCATGTCTCAGTTTTAGTCATTTCTTTTAGTTATAATATGCATTATTTACGGTTTTTTAAATTGTTTTTTATTTAAAACAAATGCATCAATAAATCATTCACCAATTTAATGTATTTTATTCAATAATATTGAAAATTATTATTAATGTATTGAAAAAAAAAGAATAAAAACAACAACAAAATTATATTTNAAAAAAAAAGAATAAAAACAACAACAAAATTATATTTACACAACTTAATTAATTATTAACCAAAACTAATAATAGATTATCTAGAGAACAGTAGTGATTATCCTTTTGTTTGTATATAAGATTTAAAAAGTAATAACAAAAATGCGAATTAAATCGTTAATTACAAGAAATGGTGTAGATACTCTTATGTTAGTATTATAAAAAAACACTGTTACATTCATAATCAAATAAAAATATGAATATTGTTTAAAATAATGTATTACTTTTTCTTA
>NQII01011979.1:0-10480 GCA_002778355.1 Clitarchus hookeri
AACCGCGTTCAATCCCCGGCCGGGTCACCGGTCCCACAGCAAGTGGGAATCATGCCGGACGATGCCGTTGGTCGGGCGGGTTTTCTCGGGGATCTCCCGTTTCCCCCCGCCCCTTTCATTCCGGCGCCGCTCCATACTCACCTCGATCACCCTCCTCGGCCCTCGAGACCTCGCGGTTAAGAGCCGCCCAAATGTCTCCACTCATGAGCAGGCTGGGAATCAAGCTCTGGCACAGTAGTCTGAAGTAAATTAACATGTCCTCTGCACGCAGAGCAACTCCTTCCAGACTGGGAGCAGACGCTTCACGTCTATGACGTCACCTCGCATAACAGGCGAGTAAAAATCACGCGCAGACGTCAGCCGGCGCGGAACATTAAATATNGGGGGGGGGGGGGACTATCTGAGACTGCCCCGTCAATTTGTTACTTCACTGGTTGTTTAATCTATCCCTCGACATCGTAATAGATGAAAGACTTATTTTTTGCTATTTAACATTTACGATAACAATTACTGGTGATTACAGATTATGATTTATAGCAGGAAAAATGTACTGTTTTGCTAATTGCCGAAAATTGTTTACCGGTAGAAAGATTTATTCTCGTTACTACACTGTAAATATTTTTCAGGTAAACTTCCTAATCTCAAATGGAAGTTTTTAACTTATACATTGTATGGAAATAATACCAGATGTCAGACTGCAAATGTAGGAATGTTGAGCGTCGTTAGTATACAAGAATGGGGACTTCCCTACGCATTTGACTGTTTCGTGAGCGAGTGTAGGAACGCTACCATGGACGTAGGGGAAAATGGTTAACCATTCACATTTTCTCACTATTCGTATACATTGATATGGTAGTTCTACGAGTAATTTCTTATAGTGTAGCTAATGAAANATTCACATTTTCTCACTATTCGTATACATTGATATGGTAGTTCTACGAGTAATTTCTTATAGTGTAGCTAATGAATGTGTGCTGTGAAGCCTCTCCCACTTTTGGCTAGGCCAGTGACTGTAGACCTGCGAAATACGTGTTATAGGGTGGTATAGTCCATTCACTCTTACTTCCAACTTCTCTGAAGCACTGCTGAAGTTCTACTTCCAGGATATTCCTCCGCTTCATTCAAACAAAGCTTAACTGAGTCTAGAGAATTACACCAAAGGAACAACACACCGCACTCGTGCGCACGGAGTTTAATAATATTTTCCTCGAGAGCTATTTCTTACTAGGTGTTACCAACACACCTTTTTAGATAAAACATATGTTAAAGTTTAATTTAACCAAAAATTAAGTATTTTTATATAAAGACAAGTATAAAACGCTACCGATACATGATATGTTTGGGAAACAACCAAGCACGTCAAATATGGGGTGATTTTCCAAGGGTTTGGTTATAAGGGTGTGAATAAACCGCGGAATAGACTACACAGATAAAAACAAGTACTTGCTCTCAAGCAACTCCTCACGAGCAGGGAGGCAACGGTGGCTGAGCGGTTAGCCTGCTCGCCTCCCGCCAAGGCGAACCGCGTTCAATCCCCGGCCGGGTCACCGGTCCCACAGCAAGTGGGAATCATGCCGGACGATGCCGTTGGTCGGNTTGAACACAGCAGAATGTTCCAGAAGTACTTTGTTGACATTTTTTGAAAAAATAATAAAGATATTCTCCATGAAGCGCAACTTCCAGAGAGCAAAAAGATAAATAAAAGAGGGCGTTCGAGGCCGCCGAGAAGTTGTTAGCGAGAAGGCTGAGTAAAACTGTTTTTTATCTATACGAAACCGAGCAGATGATTAGAATTGATGGGTTTTTAACAGCTTCTTACTTTTTTATATACCACTCATTATTTGGCAACAGACTAGGCTCTAACTGCCTATACCTACCTGCGCGCAATTTGTGATTTCCGTGGCTAACGAAGACTACACGGCGTCATTTACAAGCATGGCCCCGTTATTAGAGATTGATTGCTCTAGCATTGAACCATGGTTAACTGGCTACTAGTGTCGTTGGGATGTGCATCGCAAACTGTCGACCAATAACACAAGTCAAGCGAACATGTAACATGTTTTTTAGTCACGGTCTCATAATGATACAAATTTCGCAGATCGTTAACATTCAGATTTAAAGCTACTATGACACCAAACGTATGTGATTCCTCAGGAGATAGTTAAGATTTTAAAAAATATATATAATTCAATTTTCAAACCAGCAACGAAGGACGGTGTTTTGAAACACGACTTTGATAAAAAAAAATTTATTATATTTCACCATTTGTACTAACAGTGAATAAATGTCCGTGATATTCATGCAATTATACAGTGTCAGGTTTGTCTCGTTTAACATTTCCGATTAAATCTCAGTGATTTTAATACGCCTTGGACGAATCTCAGTCAGTGCCTAGTCTACAGAGAGAAATTTCACGACCTTAATACGTGCGAGCCATTGCAAAAAATAATAACGGATTCTCTCTAAGGCAAGGGGACAATACTTAAACATTTGTGGCCTGTGATTATGAAAAACTTAAGTTTTGACAGGCGCCAAAATTTGCGCTAAAGTCACTCAGGGTAAGGGCACAGAAAACGAATGTTTGTACATAAAAGAGAAGTCGCGGCATTTCCTTTCACGTTATCGAGTTCAGTAGCTCAATGACAAAGACCAGGAAATGTATCTGATTTATTTGGCAACAAGCTAGATTCCACACTCCTTAGTGTACTCGAGCCTCAGTTAGTTGTTCATTGGTTGATACTCCAGTTTTTATCACAGACTTATTTGGCAGGCGTGGCATCACTGCTGACCGTAGTAAAACATTTTGCTGCGACTGCAAAACTACATCGTTCGTCATTCTCTGCGCATGCGCACTGGCGTAATGGAAGTGGCCACATTCTGTCTGGCCGCGACGTCCATATTTGTCCGTGGTTGTCTCCTTGCATCAGGTGACATACTTATTTACTAGGGATATTCTTAATGAATTAGGGATATATTACGTGATTCCTTTATTCCAAGTAAGTGAATGTTTTAGTCTATTCGCGGTATCTTCACACTATTTTAATCAAACCTTTGAAAAATCACTCCATGTATGACGTGTTTGATTGTTTCTTAATTATGTATTGTATCACAAGCGTTTTATACATGCGTCAACATCAAAGTACTTTTTTTTTAGTTAAATTGAACTTTTACTTAGATTTTATCTAAACGTTATAATATTTCATTTATAATTACTATAAATAAAAATAGAGAGAAAATACGAGTGTCGATAATGTCTAGTAAGAAAAAAGTTCTTATGCAAAATATTATTACACTGAGTGCGCAAGAACGGGGTGCGTTGTCCGTTTGGTGTAATTTTGTAGACTCGGTTCGGCTTTGTTTGCGTGAGGCGGAGGAATATCCCGGAAGAAGAACTTTAGCAGGGCTTCAGGAAAGTTGGAAGTAACTGTGAATGGACTACACACAAAAATTATTCCGGAAAAGTAACTTTATGCATGTTTGCCACTTGTTTGTTTTAGGTTGTTTATATACTAAGTCACTTTTCTCAAAACTGAGCGAGGTAGCGCAGTAATAACACACTCAGCTCGCATTCGAAAGGGCGCTGGTTCGATGCCATGTCGGGTTATTCTGAACTGTAGTTTTTAATGGTTGTTAAACCACACCTACATACGAAATACTGCAACCCACATAATAATTTCGTGATCCCCACTAACGAGTTATGTTGATAGCATCGTAACTTTTTCTGCGTAACGAACACATTTTTGCCTACCGCCACACTGACCACATAAGTCGTTTTGTGGTTGCCGCTAAATACTTGAATGAAAAAAAAAACTGTTGCTGCCACAAAACATATTTTCGGGAAGAATATAATGTTACATGGCGTCTGAGGAACGTATCTGAGTTCGTGAGGCGTGGAGGTCTTAATAAAAATAAAAGAAATAAATTTGATTTTTAATCTATTCACACAGCTATTCCTTACAACATTAATATATCTATCTCCATTGTTACTCTTTTTATTTCTTAGTTAGCGCAATATTTAATGTCTATTTCAACTCTAATTAACGTCTTTATTACTGTCTCTGTTTGGTTATAGCCAAATTAACTCATACTCATAATTAACACACTTTCGGTCTATCTGTTGCCATCATTTGTAATGTCTTTCACTCACACATCCAGTCCAATGGTCCAGTCTGCCAGCCGCTCCCTTCACTGCGCCGATGCTCGCAGTCGCAGATTTTCCTCCCACTGGTCACCTTCCTTCTGCACTCGTCTCTCTTCTCGCTCGTCGTCCTTCGCTCGGTGCCGCAGCCACTCATTCACTCAGCATCCACTCAACTGCTGGCCCGGAGGCCTGTCGCAACATCTATACTCTGCTGGCCTTGACCTGGAAAGTTCGATGCGCCCAGAGTCACGCTTAGAGAAACTAGGGCAGCAAACCACTAGAAAATTCTTCAGATAAATACAGAAACTCAATGCAACCAAGGTCAGCAGCGCGCGCCGCAAAAGGATTATCGCGTCGGCTCGCTTTTTGGTAGTAGATACGTGGCTCTTGGTTTAGCGCGTGCCTGTAATTCAAAACGTTTCATTGACTTGCCGCGGCCGCTATCATATAACTGCTGTCCTTCACTTGCACTCGCTCGCGCAGGATGCGAAGCACCAAGCGCGTAACAATAATAATCATTGATGAGAATAAGCTACATTTTTTATGGTATAGAGCTCCCTCCCCCTTTAAGTATATGTTAAGAAGTGTAGACTTTTGAAATAGGGCTAACCCCCCCGGAATTCTCTTGGAAAAATGCAAGGAAGAAAGGAATGTAATAGCGAGTGCTCTTGGGTTAGAAACTCCCCTTTATTCGGTTATGTTTGTAAACAATCTGAGCTATAATTGTCAAACGCCCCCACCCCAAGTATGTTACGATACGGGTTGCAAATATGGAAATTATTAGGGGTAGAGCCTGTACGGTGACCACATTGTGAGGTCAATATTGACAAGATAATTTTGTGGCCACCAGAAACAATTTTTTGGTCACTACAAAAACCATTTTTTCAAACGTATCACGGGATTCGGTCCTTGTTTTCGTTTTCTTGCACGATATATTGGGGCAAGTAGGTCCAGATCTTTTCTTACAAACGGCCACGCGAGGACCTGAAACTTGCTTCCTAAAAAATTATTCCCAATTTTTTTAGCGGCTTCGAGGTTAGTAAGTAATCAGGGGCTATTTGGCAAACGACATTACGCCTTGTTTGTGGCTGGAGTTGGCGATGTGTACGACTGAGCTTCGCTTCTGTTAAGTTAGGTATTCTGCGACGGGAACTTGAAAGAGCGCGTGCGTAGACTCGTAAAAACACGACGGTCTGACACGTGCCGAATCGTTGAATGGCCGCACGTCGTTCCGGAAATGGACGTCTTTGTCCGATTGGCTCCGGAATAATGCACGAGATCCCTTTATCGATTCCGCTGGCGGCCGACAGGTTTTTCTCCGCTAGCTGATTGGTGGGTGGTACCCACGCGGATCACGGGTGTCAGAGTGGAGAGATTTGGGCGGCTCTTAACATCGAGGTATTGATAACCGATGAGGGCGAAGCGAAATGAGTATGGAGCAGCGCCGGAATGCATAGGCGGGGGAAACGTGAGATCCCCGAGCAAACCCACCGACCAGCGGCATCGTCCGGCACGATCCCCACTTGCGAAAATCCGGGAGCGACCCTGCCGGGAATCGCACCCGGTTGGCCTTGGTGGGAGGCGAGCAGTCTAACCANACACAACAAGCGCGGGCTTCGGGCGGTAACAAGATAACACGCGAGCACAGCACTCTTTTCCCGGCATGCATCCGCGTGTCCATTCCGAAGGAAGCAGCTAGTGGAAGCCGTCCAGGTTCAACTCTGTGGAGGGGAAGTCCTCCCCGTAATTGCACGTACTTCCAAAGTGAACACTGACTGAATTACTAACGAGCGAAGAGGAATATTTTCGAAAGTACTCTCAGCGCAGAACTTCTCTCGACCGCTGCGAAGCGCGAATGTTGAACTGCCAAGGAAGAGGTTCGGCGAGACTTAAACGGCGAAACTACGTTTTATCGGCGAAGAGTGTGTAGCAAGGTTCAATGCAGGCTCCTATAGTATAGTCGGTTTCAAGACATGGCACTCTGAAAAAGCCATTTTTAACGATGTTGAAGGGTGTCTAAAATAATATGTATACCATTCGTGACATCTTGAAAATAGCCCACTGTTCTCGTCTGGGCTGTTTTTTCCTTTCGTATGTAAACAGATCTGGGGTCATATTTAAAAGTTTCGTAAAAAAAAAAAAAAAAAAAAAAAGGCATTTTACACAAATTCACATACACGTAGTTACTGAGAAAGAGAATTCCATATATAGGAGCATAGAGAAATCACAATCAATATATATATATATTTCCAGAACATTGTAGCATCTTAGGATCTTTATAAATGGGTGATGCATATATGGTGCGGGAGCGTGGCACTTGGCCAAAAAGTCACTTGTTCTAGAAGTCATTTAGCATAAAATTTAAAAAAATAATTCAACTTACCAGAAGTTATTTGGCCTAAAACTGATTTGGCATAGTCATTTGGTCTAAATGTCACCTGGCCTAAAATTCACATGGCCTAAAAGTCACTTGGCCTAAATTCACTTGGCTTAAAAGTCACTTGGCCTAAAAGTCGCTTGGCCTAAAAGTCACTTATCCTAAATTTCCCTGATTCTAAGATTCTGCTCGTTGCTGGTTGGTTGAGCTATCATCGCTTTTCTGGTAGGTTATAGTTACTCAAAATAACCAAGATAGCAGCAGCGACAGTCTTTGTAGCTTTGACATTTCTGAAAACATAGCTAACCTGAATATTCCCCTTCATAGAAGAAAGGAACAAATACTTTAATAATTTTAGAAAATTGCTTGAACCTTTTATTTGTGAGGTATAAATACGTCTTTTAAATGATTATATAATGATTCTTTTTAGTATTAAGCATGCATTCAAAGTCTCCGGAAGGAAACCGAGTCGTAGCCATGGGAATAATATTGCGAAATGCTTTAAAACAGTGTGAGCTATTGCAGTAATGTTAACTTAAACTTAATATAACCTTCACTTTTTCTCAGTTGCATAATGAGTAGTGCAGTGATTGATTTAATGTACAAACGCAAAGAGAAGATATGCTGAGAATAAGAAACCAACTTAGTTTATAATTTTTTTTTGTAGTCCACTTTCCGGAGAAAAGAAAGGCTATTGTCATCAATTCCTGTCTCTATGCATGTGTGTTTGTGTGCGTGTGTCTTTGTGTGTCTGTGCGAGTGTCCCCTAAAAAACCTTTTAACGCACTAACAGAATTTCGCCAAAGTCGACACACACAATTAGTAAGAGCATCCTGACTTTTATAATTAAATTAATTTTTAAGTCATATTTCGGAAAATAATTGATCGATTCCTACCAAATTTGGCGTACAAGTAGTACTGCAGCAGGTGATATAAATGTTGTGTTTTAATGTGAGACACTTATTTTCAAAATGGCCGTTATATAGCAATTTTAGCTTAGTATGCTGTATCGTGTAAAACAAGCAATTAATCCCAACCTAACTTTGAATACTGGATGTATATATTTCAAACATCGATTATATCCACACAAAAACTCTTTTGTCCGCGATTTTGTAAGATAGCATTACATAAGAAATTAGCATTTTTATGTCATATCTCCGCAAAAAACCAACAGATTCCCACCAAATTTGGCAAACAAGTGGCACTACGGCAGTCCGTGTGCGAAACTAGAAATAAATTTCAACTTAACTTAACTATACATTATAGCCATCAAATTTGGCTATACAGAGGCTTATTTCTCCGTCAGTTTGTAAGATAGCCATACATGAAAAATTAAGTTTTTATGTTATATCTTGGGAAACAATAAACCGATAAAATTATTCGCCATCACATTTGGCGAAGAAGTTGTATGTACTATGGTATGGCATATTAATTTGAATACTTTAGGTGTTCTATACCCTTATTTTCAAAATGGCGGCTATAAAAAAACTTTAATTTTATGTGCTATATCTAGGAAAATATGTAACCTATTATAACTTCGCTTTGTATACTGCATCTATAACAACCATCGAATGTGCTAATACATAGTCTTTTTGTCCCCCATTTATGAAGATCGTCAGTTGAAAATATGAATGTTTTATGCCGTATCTCGATGGCAAATTAGTCAATTTCCAACCGACTTTCCAAGCAAGTAGTAATACAGTAGGGTATGTAAACAAACTTGTTTTAGGTGCGGCAGGCGCTTTTTTAATGACGTTAATATTAATAATGTGGGTTATTAGGTTATATCTACTAAACAATTAAACAAAATTTGACCAAATTTTGTACACTAAGAGCATTCATTATAAATATAATTTATGCATACAGAGACCTTCTTTTGCAGGCATTTTTGTAAAAAAAAAATTGCCAGGTGAGAAAATTGAACATTTTGTCATATTTCCGGCACAATTCAACTAATTACCACCAACATTTGCACTCCATTAGTGCTAAAGAAGGCTATTTAAACTTACATGATTTTAGTTGGATCAGACATAGATTTTCAAAATGACAGCCATATAAATATTTGGTAAGTTTGTCATCCCTATTAAATAATTTCACTGAAGTCAACCAAATTTTTTTATGGTGACAGTATCAATTAGAAGTATCGTATACAGAACTTTTTAGGTAATTTTGTCAGTTAGCACCAAATAAGAAAATCAAGCTTTTTATGCCATATCTCAAGGACCATTCAACAGATTTCCACCAAATTATTTACACAAATAGCATTAAGGTAGGCCTTAATATAATTTTACGCGTTTTAAGTGGCTCATGCACTTGTTTTCAGAATGGCGGTCCTGTAAATATTTAAGGTTATTAAACTATATTATTCAAAACGGTAGACTGATTATATCCGAAGTTGGTGCTCCTAATCTGACCTCTGAAATGCAGTTGATTGCACGCTACTCCATAGTACGAGGTTTTCTGGATCCGATTCCCGAGTATGGCATATGTTTATTTGTAATTGTATCACTACTATTGCATATGTTTCTGGTTTTATCTCTAACGATACTGCTGACAACTAGACGTCAAGACCATATGAGCTAACCTTCTTGAACCAATGAAAAGAAAAGTAGGCTCATTAGCTATATTAGTAACTTCTTGTTCCTTGTGCTGTTGTATTGATGTATTTTCTATATATATACAATATATAAATATATATATACATACGTTTATATATAGGCGGCGGCGTACAATGTGATGCAATCATAATGAATCCCTTATTAATGGGATCCATTACAATTAAAAAAAAAAATTCAGTGAACTTCCAAACGGCAATGGAAATTTTAACCATATATATATAGTATGGAAAAATTTACCATATTTCGGGCTGCAAGTACAGAAATTCTACTGTACAAAGTTGGTAACTTCAGCAAGCCATTGCTCTATCCTGAAAAAAAATGTAAGAGAAATACCACGAACGTGTGGAGATAACTTCACTATAGGGTTTTAATCGTAAACTGAGCACATTTGAAAGCTCTGCTTAAGATCTACTTGTATGCTCATAGTGTATTCTTCCACCATACGTACAATTAACATTACCATGGTCATGGCCTCTTTATTTAGGCCTATGCGTATGTTAGGTGAAACTGTATAATTATTAAAGTAGTAAATATTTTATACATTCGCTAATTCCTACACAAAAATGAATTACAAAAGAAAGCAAAGTAAAATGACTTCAGTATACACAAATGTATACATAAAACTTATAATTCAATGTAAATATATGGAACTACTTTCTCTTTACCATTGCCAACTTTACTGGGTGCATGCCACTCAGTAAATTCGTTAAAATATATGAAGTTAGAGCTCGGCTTCACCCCTTTTGCAGAAATTTTCGTTTTCGCGTCATAATTTCTGATTCATAGTAATTGCTGACAATGTACGATTATAAATAATTTACATTTTACGAGTCGTTTAATATTTTTGTGTGCAATTTTAATTGTGTGTTTTTTGCTTGTCGTAAAAAGTTGAGAACTTGTTAATAAAATGTAAATGTGTTCTCAATTTTTTACAAAAAGCAGATGACACAAAATTAAAATTACGCACAAAAATATTAAACGACTCGTAAAATGTAAATTTTCTATAATTGTACATTGTCAGTAATAACTATGAATCCGAAGTTACAACGCAAAAACTAAGAATTGGGGGTGAAGCCAAGCCTTAAGAGCAGTAAAATTTTTCAAATGTTGATTTCAAAAGTGCTCAGTTAGCAGTCAACGCAGCCTAAAGTCACGCTTTCTCAATACGCTTATACAACCAATGACGTTTTAAATCTGGTATCAATTTCTTAGAGTGTAAGGGGGTTGTTCGACAACATGGTATAGACCTTAAGTAGGGATATGCAAAATTCGGGTCATTTTTCGACAACATAGGGGGCCGCGGTGGTGTAGTGGTCAGACTACTCGTCTCCCACCTAGGCGAAC
>NQII01011980.1:0-20931 GCA_002778355.1 Clitarchus hookeri
AGTTTGTTGGTTACTATGATAGTAGTGTACATAACTATGAAATGGCTTCAATTAGAGCAGCGATAGTCCAGAAATTGAATTAAAAAATTAAAGTTGTTGATGTGAACTGAAGAATTTATAGTAAATACGAGATACTACGCGCGATGTAATAAAGTAGTGCTTACCGGACGTAAATTACAAAAGAAATAGTCTCCACCTTGAAAACCATGGTGATGACGGGAAGAACATGTACAGACCATTGAACAATAAACAAGGTTTCGAAATCATATTTATTTTCTAAATTAAATTTATCTTGCTAGAAAACGCAATGTTCTCCGAAATTTTACTTAATGATGTCGAATGCTGCCACTTTTTTTTCCAAGAAGTTAAAGAACATGTCGTCCATACATTAAAAAAAGTTAACATTTTTGAGAGAAGCACTAGTGGTTGCAAACGAAATCTGCACAAGACTTATTATAATTGTGTGAATTATCCATGAACGAGTACCATATACAAAAAAAAAATTATTTCAAATTTTGTTAATATTTGTTCTATTGCTGAAATTATGAAAATTACTACAGTTTGTTAAAAACTAATTTCTAGAACAAATTGTCTAAAGAGTATGCATTCAATGAATTCACATAATTCAATGTACGTCAAATATGAGTACTTGCCGTTCAGTGCAACTGCGAGTTTAATGTAAATTGGCGCGGCAAATAGTTTTTCTGGCGGTCAAGCTGAAAGTTGTTACTTATGATCCAGTCATCTAAAAATATAAATGTATGTGTACCTTCAAATTTTGCAAATATTAAAAATGTGGTATTTTTCATCTATTTAGTGTACATCGCACACTGGGTTTTTGTACTGTTGTATGTGCGCAACAATATGTAATTATATAGGTATGTGAGGTACAAGAAAACAAAGTGAAAAATGCGTAAAATATACAAACTTAATATAAAAAAACAGAAGCGATGGATTTCAGTTGCATATTTATGCTCAAATTACTTACGACGACGGGAAACCCTGAATATAAAGGTCTTTAAAACACTTGTGTACATGGGTTTCATTAATTGCGTCCTTCCAGGGGATGCGGCATCCTCTTAAAACCACGTGACTGCAGTCACCAAGGATACTACAGAAAAAAAAATCTTGTTCAATAATATAAGAGCTTAGGTATTAATGTTCCGTCCATTGTTCCCTTCCAATTAATACACATTTGTGCTCCTGCAATACGAGTTGTAACGGACGTAGTCATTACTATTGCACTGCATTATTTGAGTTTACACACATATATATTATTAATACTCAGTAAAACATATTTGTCCTCCCAGCTCCTTTACCGGTTCCGTGAACTTAATTAATTCAATAACTTCAAGAAATTTTTCCGTTGCACCATTATTTGCTCCATTTAATTATGACGCCGTACAAACTTGTACACAAGAAAATAATAAAATAAGATTTAATCCTACCTTATTGATAACACCGAGTAATACGTCTGTATTTATAGTTTTCAGAGGTCATAAACTGCAAGCAGCCATTACCGTAAATAAATGTAATATTCTCGGGACGAATTTTCGCTGGGCACTTAAAACGAAGATAAATCAAAAATTAATGTGTAGAGTAGAAAACATTAATTTTATTAATATATTGGGACAATATCGACAAATTATTTAATTGGTGTGACGTATTAGTATCTTTAGCAGAATGCAGTGAAATGATAAGAAGATATTTTTGTTATAAGTGGCACTATTTAAATAAGTTACAGAAACTGAAATAAAATTGTTATTACTTTTTTATGTCTACGCTATATTAATGAAATTTGATGAAAATATTGTTGCTTTTAGTGTAGAGTGGTCAATTTATAAGTAATGTAGACGTTCTGCGAGGTGATGTTACACAATACTAACTGTCACTCAAAAGCTGTCACCATAAATATCGGCTTCTGTCTTTAGCACTAGGATCTTTAAAAAGCTTAAGTTAGGACAACATAAATTCCTAAAGAAGAACGAATTTTAAAGTGATTTCAAATATTGTGAAACACGTCTTAAGAACATACGTTAATGCTGTCATCATCGCCGTATATTCCTTATGAATTACGATTCCAGAAGTGTTCGTTATTATTCTATCACTGTACTCGTTTTAAAGCTTTCAATTCTTTTGTTGTGAATTTTTCAGAAGACCACAACACAGCTTTAATTAATGTTTCTCTATTTCAATTTATGTAAGCCTGTGAATATTTATGAGGCCTACATGATTCGTGCGCGCAGCGTNAATTAATGTTTCTCTATTTCAATTTATGTAAGCCTGTGAATATTTATGAGGCCTACATGATTCGTGCGCGCAGCGTTCACACTAGCATATCATAACACTCTATAAACATTACGTCGTGTCAGAAATACACAGCTGCTATACGGTATACAACATAAATTGCCAGTATCCGTCATTCTCACACGTCTTTTGTCCGAGTCCTTAAGGTCACAACGTGACTGTGATAAACTGCCTGTAGCGTAATGGCAGCGCACAATCTGGTGACAACATATTAATGGGACAGCAAGCGTCATTAAATCCGTAACCACATACCGGAACATAAATAATTCACCGTCCACAGATTACAACGCAATACATTCATGTCCCCTTATGAGTTGCAGCGAAGGAAGGCGCAAGGAAAANATTCACCGTCCACAGATTACAACGCAATACATTCATGTCCCCTTATGAGTTGCAGCGAAGGAAGGCGCAAGGAAAATCGAAATTTTTCACAGCCGAGCGCACGCATTCAAAAGAACTAAACTTGTTATCGTTGGAACTTCGAATATTTCTGAAAATAAGTGAGAAGTAAGCATGTGTTTTGCTGTCATGTCAGTCAGAAACGTGAAAAGGTGATTATGTATATGCCTAAGGTCATTGAAAATATTTTTTTTTTGCATCAAATCATGCATTAACTGCACGCATCCATTGCGACAAGCTAATACTCGTGGTTAAAAGTGTTTTAAAATCAAACCCCTTTTCTTTCTAAAGGTATGTTAGCTATGTACACAAAACTTACAAGAGACTTACATTAAATCCTTACAACTTAAATGAATTAATGTATTGTTTTCCGAACTCAGTTTGTAAATATCTGAATATTAACTCTTCTAAAGTTTGAAGAGGGCCTTTTTAAAACCGGTTATTTGATTTCCTATGGTTAACCAACGTATTTGAAATACATATTCCCATAAATACAACAAGAAAGTTTAAGCTTTACAAAGAAAACGAAATGATTAAAACACACTGCCGTATGCTTTATTTGTACATGTTTGTACCCGAAATAAAATTCTAGCTGGTTTTACTATTCTCACTAGTGCTTTGCTTTCGCATAATTTTTTGTGATTATTATAACTATACAAATTATAATCGTGGTTGCTGCATGGTTTCAAGCACAAGTCTCAAAAACCAGAAATTATGTATTAGAGAACTGCCTCAAATATGTGCGACGATTTCATAACATAGCATCGGCCATGATGCCGCATCTAGATAAGTTGACCAGTGCTTAAATAAGTAAAGTTTAAGATTGTTTTTGTGAACTTTAAAAATATCGAAATTGTATGCCTTGTTATTATTTAATGTTGAAAAAACAGTGAACATAGTTAAGCAAACCACCATGTTGCTCGTAAATAAATAGGCACTTTAATATTTCACAGGTGTTGTTATATCTCGTTTATTTCCATAGTTCTAGTGGCAATTATTTTTCTTGTAATTTCGTGGCATTGTGTCTGATGGTACAGAATTTTCATAAAAAGTGATGACTGTTGGCCTAATCATCGATTCACATAGCTCTGTAACATTAAGCAAGTCACTCTGAACATAATTTACAATATATGGTTGAATTATAAACCAGGAATTATATTCACTCGCTTAGTTTCTACAGAAAAACCGTCAATGTCGATAACTTTTATATTACGCGAGTTTTATTAAGTAGTTTTTACTTTGGTTAAACGTGGAGCTCCGTGAATGAACGCGGGCATAGCATCATTTATCTGCAGGTTCAGAGCAGCTCGAGCTCGAGGCGTACAATCTGCCACAACTTCTTTGTCGTGCCATTGAGTGAAGCGACGTGTATGTGTGTGTGTGGCAGTATTATTTCGTATCGATGAATTTCTTTGGCTTTAGATAACTAGATTTGCATGACAAATACAAATTCTGAGCTCGTATCTCACTGCAAAACAACTATACAAACATGCTGGAGGTAAAAATTTAATTTTAATGTTTTATTTTTTCACACTACCTGCACATAACTTTAGATCATGCATACTTAAAGCAGTTATTTTAATTAACTATTCCAACCTGACGGTAATGAATGCCTATACAAAATTTGAAAATCATATTTATTGGTCTTATAAACTCTTACAATAATTTAGGGAATTAAACATTTTTGAGGGTAAACATATTTTCAAAAGATTTTTCTTTAAAATAATTAGAAACTATTTGCAATTAGTAACGTATTGAATAAAAATAGAGAATTCTTTAACAGATTGCATAACTGGCAGGCAAGCCACCACACAATTTCAAAATTTTTATTTTGTTCCCTAAAACCTTTTTTCCAAGTTTAACTCTTCAAATTCATGGTTTATTTTGCTACTTTAAACGTGGTAGATTCTACCAATCTCAAGTTTTTTTTCACTCCACGATTTTAAAGTTGTAACAATTAAAAACGTGATATCACCTTTGTGATAAATAAAAAAACGGGGGAAGGAGCTAATATGACCAATCAAACATAATCTGATTACATATACTTATTCATACACTAAATACAAATAAGGAAATGGTTGCTTAATTTCAAGTAGTTTCTAATCACTTGAAACCAAATAGTTACAAAATTCAGATTTTTAAGAATGGTTATCCCGCTTTAGAGTTATGGCAAGTGGTAAGACATTCTATATATGTTTCTTGTTTAGTTTTTAAGAATTGTGTCACAGTACGTTGACATAGACTTCTAAAAAAAACCAAATGAGAATATTTAAATATTTTACTGAAATTTAATTAATTAAATTTGAAATATTGGGAATCAATCCATGAGAGAGAATTTTCCAATATCTCCAAACTGGGAACAGTCTAAAAGAGTGCGTAATAATTTGTTGAGAACCAGTAAATTCACATAATGGCAGCAGTTTTAAGAGATCCGTGCGATTTATTTAGGCCACAAACCGTGAAGAATTCTAATTTAATTAACCTGGTCAAAGAATAATTGCAATGAAATTTTGTTGAACATTATATAAATTATCTTATTTTACGCAGTCACTAACACAAAATATTAAATTATTATGAATCAAAATTGAACAATTTTCATTTATAAAATTGGTTTGGTGCATCATGAAAACATTTTATGGCAAAATTCGAAATTGTAAAAAAAAAAAATCGGTGTATGTATATAAAACTTTCACAAATGTGTTTTATTAAAAACTGTTACAGCTTCTTTGATGCAAAACGGACTTTATCTATGTGCTATTATAATTTTTATTTTACATTCGATGATAAAATATAATTTGGAATGTGCGTCCCAACTAAGACAATAATTGGATAACATATTGTTTATATGTGGATGGATTTTGGTATTGTATTAGCGTGAATAATATCATTGAATCAGTTTTAATGCGATTGCTGGCAGTAAATAACATGGGGGATTTGAATACACATATATTTACATAATTTTAAATGGTGGCCATCTGTAAATACAGTGTCCGGACGACAGAATGAAACTCTCTATAGAAACTGTTAGTCCCTTGACATTTATAAAGTGCGAAGAAACAGCATATTAGGGCAATGCGTTGGCAACAGTGACGCCAGCGAGCATGACGGGCTCTTCTCGCAACGCCTCCGACGGTCCTTTTTATCGAGTTTGGACCTGGGACGTTTGTGCTTCGTCACCACATTACGTTGTGTGCCTTGTCCCGAGTCCGTCATTTGCAAGTAGGCCTACAAACGACCGGCTAGCCAAAGTAAACGACGCCTACAAGGCGTGTAAAATAGTTTTTTTTTTTTACAAACAGAAAATGACATATACACTTTCTGCTTTACATATTACAAACAATAATCTTTGAAAACAAGTTGCCAAGGACGTTATTGTAACTATACAACTAAAATATAGTATATTCATAACACAATATTTTACAAAATATACACGATTGTTTATGTAGCCACACATTCTTACTAATAATATAAATCCGAAAGTGTGTTTGTTTGTTTGTTTGTCCTTCTTTCACGTCGCAACGGAGCAACGGATCGACGTGCTATTTTGCACAGAGATAGTTGGAGGGCCGGGAAGTGACAAAGGCTACTTTTAATCCTGAAAAAAATATCTTATTCCCTCAGGAAAAAATTCTTAGTAAAAATAGCGCTCGGAGAACAATGCTGCATCAATGTAAGTTGTTTGTGTGTGACTTTCGCCAAACTCTACAGATTATCCAGAGGGCCACACCTGCAGAAGAAATCCAAGCCTGTCTCAAGTCGACAAGCTTATGGGCAAATGTCAAGAAATTTAGCTTGACGACAAATATGAGAGTGCACCTCTATAATGACGTTGATACAGGACATTATGCTGATACACTATTAAAAATTGGAGATGTGCGGTTAGAAACAGATGCCGAGGGCTGTGTGTCACTAACAGGGGATTTTAGTAATTTGGTGCAGAGTGATACGGAACTGATTGCTAGCGTTTACCCAGATCTACTAATAAATATAAATGACGACCAGTGGCTATATAAAAGAGCGGTTATAGCACCAAAAATTACATCGTTATTGCTCTGTTCTCTGTTTATTATCAGTGTCTGTCAACTAACAAATACCGTTATTTTTCCCTACAAGTTTGTTACTATAACTACGCGAGCGAAGCCGCGGGTAAAAGCTAGTTTATAATAAAGTTGAAGTTCAGATAATTAGCTTTTTGAAATGCAGCATTAGTTTCAGACATTCAATACTAATGTTTTGTTAAATTTACTCTTAAATTTGTTTGTAGTATCACTATAATAATATTTGGCAACTAGTCTTCAGATAATTCTTTGTACAAATACAAAAAAAATTACAGCGAAAACCACTAAATGATTCTCCAATGTACTGACTGATACACGTAGAGATAACCAGACCTGGTGAAGAAGGCATAATTATAATTTCCATTACATCACCCTTATAATATACTTTTTTCACGCCATAGTATAGTTGGTGACAAATTCAAATAAATCCATACGCTGGTTATAGTTGTCTCACAGTACGTTTGTAGCTTGGAACAAATCCGAAGGTATTTTTTTCATTTTTAACGTGAGACGTGACAGTTAAAAAAGTTAATTGCGTCCTTTAATTCTACTTAATGTAAAATAATTCTTTGGGCGTAGTTATTGTGTGCGCGCAGCTTGGTAGTGGTTTTCTACGTCGTTGTAACAACGCATAACGTGACCAGTATGTGCAAAATGGCGGATGCAGTAGATCGTACCTACTGAAATGTCACAACGTCTCGTGAAACATAAAAGAGGGAAACCCATCTAGTGTTAAGAATTACGTTTATTTATAATACGTAACAAAATGAACAATGTTTTATAAAGTGAAAGCAAAATAGAAATGAGTCTGACAGCTTATTATTTGTGACGCATGTGTATGTGTGGTCGTCAACGTAGCCAATAACTTACCATTACGCAGACAAGAAGAGTGATTCAAGCTGCCACCTTGAAATGGATATAATAAACTTCTCAAAATAAAAAAGTTGTCATGATTTTGTATGGATATCTTACTAATATTGTAAATGTGAAAGTCTGTGTGTATATGTTTGTTACGACTCAGCTCCATAACGTCCAAAAGGATTTTGATGGAATTAGGTATGCAGGTACAATAGGTCCTGGAATAGGACATAGGATACTTTTTACACCGTAAAATGGTACGGTTCCTGTGGAATAACCATAAAACATAATTCTGCAACGCCTGGGAACATGACCGAACGGCTGAATGGATTTGGATAATATTTGTTATGTGGGTACTTTAGGTTCTCGATTAGGACATAGGATCCTTTTTATCCCGGAAAATTGTGCAGTTCTTGTGGAATAACAACAAAACCTAATTCTGCAATGGCTGAGAACGTGACCGATTATTTTTTCCCTCTGGTGTCAGAGTTTATCAGGTCACCCAAGTACCTCTGAAATGGCTTAACGACTGCTTAACAACCGGGACCTATTATTTAACGTGCCCTCCGAAGCCCAGAAGCGGTTGGGATGTTAGGTCAGTAAACGGTCACCCATTCAAATGTGTGCCGCTGGGAACATTGCTTAACTTTGGTGATAGATTAAGATCCCTCAGCCAAGCGCAAAAAGTAGTAGTACCTAGGTACATTTTTTTCTAAATCTACAACTTAATGAAACTTACATTTTGATTTTCATACATCGATGCTGGAAAGCGGAAATGTGGTAACTACGCGATGGTTGCACAGATACACTCCAAAAACATTACCCTACTTGTTGGCTATCGGGTAAACAATATTTCCTTTCTTTTGGGTTGCCGTAATCAGTTTAAAACCTAGGCCAACATAGTATAATTTTATAATTCTGTTTTCACATAACTGAATTGTCTTTTCCCAATTTATTTATTAGTGTATCACTCTACAACTCAATTGTACCCGTGCGAAGCCGGGCCGGTTCACTAGTATTTTATATATTCGGCACCACCCTGCTGAATCTAAAGAAATACAAACTTCTCAAGTTTTCCGAAAACTAAAAGCAATAGAGCATTTGCTAAGGAATACATACTGTGCCTCTCATCGATAAGTTAACGTAATTATGTGTAAAACAGAAATGCTTTTTGAACAAACTTCAAACAATGTAGTAATTGTGCACTCATGTGAACTGTCAATAAGCTATGTTGCCGCCTCTTGCCTGCATCATTGCAACTTGACATACCCCTAACAAGTCTTCAGATACGCGTTTGTGGGATTTGTTGCCACTGCTCTCGTAAGGCTTCCTCTAGCTAGGCAAGTGTTTGGGGAGAGTCTGGACGTCCTCTTACTTGCCTTTTCTGATGACCCCTAACCTTACCTAATAGATCACCTACGGGATCATTTGAAAAGGCAAGTAAGAGGACTTCCAGACTCTCCCCAATTACTTTCCCAGCTAGAGGAAGCCCAACGAGATGAGTGGCAACAAATTGCACAGACGCGTATCCGAAGAATAGTTAGGAGTATGCCAAGACGCTGTGCTGCAGTCATGCAGGCAAGAGGCGGCAACATAGCTTATTGACAGTTCACATGAGTGCACAATTACCACATTCTGTTTTCAGTTTGCTCAAGAACCATTTCTGTTTTACAAATCATTACGTTAATTTATCGATGAGAGGCACAATAGGCGTTCCTTTGCCAATGCTGCATTGATTTCAATTTTCGGAAATTTTGAGAAGTTTGTATATATTTCGTTTCATCTGTTTGGTGCAGAATAAATAAAATATATCCATGCGAAGTCACGAAATTTTTGTTTTGAATATAAATATTTTCTAATATAATTAATTTGATTAAAATACACTAGAATGATACATGAGAAGACAGTAAAGGTTGCGGAACCAGTACATACTCCATATCAACACAATTTTATTTTCACAACTCATTTTAATTTCCAAAGTTAAACACACTAGGACCAAAAGCATGAATTACACATCAGCGTTATGCACTTAGCGGCGACGGGGTACTGATGCACGTGCCAATCTTCATTGCCACTTTTTTGCATCTGCATGGAAAGTTACTAAACATAAAGGATACTAAAGAAAGAGCAAAGGCGTAAGAATTTTTCTCCGCGTTTGTTGCGACAAGTTCCTAACCGGCAAAATGCAGCTATAAAATTGCTTCTGTAGTGTCATCGTTGCGATGAACCCAGTAGCTAATGTAAGTTTATTTAAATTCCTTAAATCACTGTAAATAACAAAACATAAGTATAGTACATGGAGGACATACTAAAATCTGGTTGGTATAAAAACCATAAATCTAATCGGGAAAATAAATTTCAGCTTTATATAAGAGAAGAGTGTCAAATAATCTCCTTTACAAGTCAAATAAGTTGTTCCCGCTTGGCTGCAGCAGACGACAATTGCTTTATCAAACAGCCGTTAGATGACAGATATGTTACGTCAGACCCTAGCAATATTACTTGTAAGATGGCTACGCTCACGTAAACATGGTCAAACGTACAAATGCGTAGTATGAAACGGTTTTTGCGTCCAAAGGGCACCTTACAAGCCTAAATTCATCGTCAACCTGCTGAGGTACGCAGTATTAACGCCATGTTACGGAAACAGGCGTATTTTTGGTGCACAGAGCTTTATAAAGGCAGGACGGATGTGCAATATGAGCAACTAACTGGTCAGTCAAGCACGTCCACCAAAAATGAAAACATGTGCTGTAATGAAAATTTTATTCAGGACTATCGTCGTATACGATTTTATGTTATTGCTGAGGTTCTCAATATTTCAATGGACAGTGTACATATTTTAATTCATGAAAAACTTGCCTACCGCAAGACGTGTAGACGCTGGGTGCCAAGGAAACTCACAGAAGGTCACAAAGTCACTTGTTCGGAATTATCCCTCATGCACTGGATGTGGTTTCGTGAATTAAAGATTGGCGTTCTTGCTTCGTAATGGTAGAGGGGATTAAATGTGGGTGCATCATGTGACACCAGAGACGAAGCAAGCATCCATATCTTGAAAACACACATCGTTACCATCTTCCAAGACATTCAGAACAGCTCCACAACCAAAGCAAGTTAGGGTGACGGACTTTAGGGGGCCACAAGGGCGTGGAGTTGCAGTGCATGCCGCCAGTTATTGTCTCGCACACACTGGGGTGGTTGCTATAGGAAAATACAAAAAATACCTGGACTTCTCGCAACAGGCATCATGTTGCTGCACGACAACGCCCAATCACACTCAACTAAGAATACGCGTAAATTGTTACAGTGCTTCTAGTGGGAGGCCCTGGGCTATCCTCCCTACAGTTCCGACCTCCCACACAGTAATTTATAACTCTTTGGACCATTGAAGAAGAACCAGGGTGGTGGAAGATTCACAAACGATACGGAAGTTCAGCAATTCGTCATGAGATGGCTTTGGGAACTGGACGCAGATTTCTCCCACGCTGGGATAGATTTTCATGTTGCGCCGTTGGAATAAAATGTATGGACAAGAATGGTGACTGCGTTGAAAAGTAATGAGAACCAGTGACATACATTGGTATCAATATATCTGTGGAATGAAGTTTGTCCCAGAGATCTCTTGTTACCTTATGTTTTGAATCGTCCTCCTACATTGCGCCTATTGAAGATACATTTGTAACAATTTTATAAATAATCTTAATAACTAGGCATTAATGGTCAATCAAATGTATGAAGTAAATAATTTTTAACGTATTTAATTTTTAAATTTTTCAAACATTTTTGGTTTTAATTTTTATAAATCCATTGAAATACAAATATTAAAATCTGTTTAAGTACTAATGTTAAAAACGTATTAAATTATATTTGTAGAATATTGGAAGAACAATTATGTTAAGTATTAGAAAAGTGATTGCTAGAAGAAATACTTCATCAAGCATTGTTTGAAGTAGACATTGTGATTTCATAGTCTCAAAATAAAATAAATTTATTTCTCAACTATACACGATCAAAGAAGCATTGCTTATTCAAGCGTATAAATATGTGAATAATTGCTATTCGTTGTGCACTGCACTTATTAACTCATTATTTATTCCAATGCTGCTTTGTTGGCGGAATATTTTATTCCAGTATTATGTTTCTATATTTAATTCGAAATTCCGTTAGAAAAACAAAAATATTTAGACAATTAAAAGGAAGAAATGCAAAAAAATATATAAATGCGATATAATTTATGTGAAAGCATAAATTTTTCTCATTGTTTGCATAAAATGTATTCGGCTAATTGTAAAATTTTTGGATAATTTGCAGAAGAAATTATTTTTGCTAATGACGTTTGTAACGAGTGTATAGGGTTACGGGTATGAAATCCATTTGAATAATATTTTCATTTTAGCTGTAACGGCAGGCTCAAGATTAACAGCAGAACAACCTTACATATGTAAATAAAAAATATGGAATGAAATTGTGATATATTTTAAACCTAATATGAAAACTGATATATTTAGTAAATATTGCCGTGGTTTCTAGTATTAAATGGTCATCGCGTTTTATATCTACCCGAAATTTCTGCTAATGTAAACATTTAATACTATTAGTTGGGTAACTGTTCAATACTAACACTGATAAAATGTAAATTATAAAAAATATAACATACATTTTACACGTAGAAACCAGATCACTTTATTATTTCGTTAACAAGACCAGCTAAAAAATTCTGTCCAGAAAGTTAGCTGTGTTTACTACACAAATTCTGAAGCTGCGTTTAAGAAATATTTTATGCTGACGTCATGCACAGTTTGTTACATTGCAAGCTATCTAGAAAAATTAAAACATATTTAAGAAAAATTATACAGGTAAATTATTAGGTGATCGTGATAATTCTATTCATAAATGGGCGTTGAATCAAAGAAAGTCACAAAAATTTTGAGTTACGATTTATAATAACTAATACTTTTACTTTAAAAATATGGATAATTTTATTACAAACTGATATATAAAAAACCTTTAGTTACGATTTGTAAAAAAATTAGATTTTTAGTTTGAAAACATGGATCATTTTATTACAACCAGACATATAAATGTATACTTATAAACGAACTGCATCACAAAGTACTAGTTTATGAATTCATTGCTCAAGTAAATAGTTCTTGAAGAAGAAGCATTACTTCATTAAGTTTACCTTATTTGCCAAACAATTATCATACTCTGAATTTTGGCCTTGTTCTCGATAAGGGCTAAAAATTAATTTATTTCTGAGAAAAAAAATGTATATAAGCCTTTGTCGAAGCAGAGTACCTGTGAAATTCGGGAAAAAAGTGCCCAGATGTGTGAAAAATCGAATAACTCGCCCTGCAAAAGCGCTTCACCAAACTCATCCTTTCCAATTGACTTGCATGTGTGCACGCAAGACTTGTAATTTTCCGGCCCGCCCCGCCAGTTGAACGCTACACCTCGGGCGCAGCTGATTGCGGCACGTCCTAATAGCTGACGTGGAGGGCTGCAACGAGAGGAAATGAGGTCACGAGTCGAACAATAACCCGCACAGAGCCTTAGCCGAGGAAGTTGGCTCAGTAGTACCACACTGCACTCGCATTCAGGAGGTACCAGGTTGGATTAACAGCCAAGCTATCCTCATTTCGGTATTCCATGACTTTCCGAAAACACTCCAGGCAGAGTGTTCTAGACTGTTATCGGTTTAAAACTAGTGAAAAATACTTTCTCATGGATTTATTACTTTTATTTGGAATTTAGTTTCTTGAAATCAAGTAAAATATTTAGATATTCATATTCCAGTATATAGAGAACTCGATGTCAAGGTACCGTGAGTTATTTCTTAAATTTTCGCTCAGTCTCTATATGACAACGCGGTCGACGAGGTGTCAAGACTTGCCTACCTACCTAAAACTCTCGAAGCTCAAATTAGTCTCTCATGGACTTCAGTTATTCAGTACATTATTTTATTCGCACAAAGCCGTTGCTAGTGGGCGGCGTATTTGATCGTGAAAGGCCTTTTTATCCCACTATTTCATTCCAACTTTACTTTTTCGTTTTCAGGGCCCCATTTAATGTCATTCGTCTACATATTAAAATAAACAGTTTCCAGACGTACCACATCATTGTGCATGCGTTTTTAAAATGCACGAGTAGTGAAGTTTTTTTTCCATGCGCCCATGGTATCATTCCAAAGTGTAAAATTCACAGTGGTGTTCCCAACTCTGTATAGTAGCAGTTATATATTGTCAGCCTGAAATATGGTCAAATTTCCACCATATGTCTAAGATGATAAGGCACATTACAGTTTAGAAAGCTTACTGGAAAATTTTTTACAGTTTATGCTCTATCCATTTGAAGGTGGCAACTTATATTGCTCTTACCTTTCGGAGAATTTTGATGTGTTTGTTGCGAGTGACAAACTACCAACACATCCATAACGAAGAATCAACTTTCAGAATATGGTTTCTTTCATTTTTACATCGTAAATGTAAAAGCATTGTATTTCCATATTTTAATATAGTGAATAATTTTCACAGAACACTTATTGATCATCGATATTTTCACTCTGACTTGCAAAATGTTTCCTCTTTAACGTTTTAGACACGCGGGGACACTTATTTCCGAACCGCCTCATGCCTCTTCTTGCACAAAACAGGTTATTATAAGTATAAACATCATTAAGCTGTAAGCCCATGTATTCGTGCATGGGTAAATAATATTTTAATGTTATAGATAATAAGGAGCGAACATAATAATTTAAACTTTCCAATATGTTTGACTTAAAAATTACAAAATAACATTGGGACAATTTTCTACAGTCATCGTATTGACACAGATTAGACAGCCAATAGCTTTAATTTGCACATATCTGCTATCACCATGGAATGTGTATTCGTGAAAATAATTCTACAAACATGTACACAAACACAAAATTCAGTTTAGATGAATTACCGCAACTGTATGATTATAATTGTCACATATATGTATCAAGTGTCACCCTGCGAGTCTCTAACGTTCAGTGTCGGAGAAACTTAACTTGGCCCATTCAAATGTCTTTCCCAAAAGAAACGCAGCCAATAACCGAAGAATGGAGAGTGGAGAGGTTTAGGCGTTTCCTAACATCGGGGTCTCGAGAGCCGATGAGGGTGAAGCGAGGTGTGTGTGGAGCCGCGCCGAAACGCAAGGATTTGGGAAACGGAAGATTCCCCAGAAATTGGCTTCGTAAGGTACGATTCTCACGTGTGAAAATCCAGGAGCGATTCCGCTGGTAGCCAAAACCGGTTTGTCTTCGTGGAAGGCAAGCGCCATAGTCACTGTGACACAGCGGGCCCTAATAACAAAAGCACCGTTGCTAGTGTGAACGTAGGATATTGAAATATAGAAGGCGCGGAATTCCCTGTAAACCAGTATCCTTATCGTTAAGGCATATACGGGAAAAGTACCATCAATGGAACCGCTACCGTTGAACCACTTCAATATCTACAAGTTACAGAGCCGCTACGTATTACAGAAGTTTCAAACTTGCGGTAGGACAGACGCGCTACTAATTTTGTTATAAATGCTAATCACACTTGCGTTCACTTAATCCCTCAATTAATGCCCGCAGTGCTTCCATTTCTTCTGTCATTTTTCTAGTTAACATTCACTGCGATGTTTGCGCAAAACAGTTTAAAGATTTCAGTCTACAACTATTACAATTAATTAGTTTGTTTTAGTATCATGAATTACTAGCCTATTACCTAGACTACTTTACAAGTAAATAATTAATAAATTAATAATTGCCTCCATCCCACTTCTGACACGAGTGTTACGTGGCACCTGTGGGACGTATCTGAGTTTGTGATGGATGCAGGTTTTAATAAAAATAAAATAACTAAATTTTATTTTAAATTTATTTACACAGCTATTATTTACAGCATTAAATTATCAATTTCTGCTATTACTGTTTTTATTTCTCAGTGAGCGCTATATTTAATATCTATTTCAACTCTGATTAACGACCTTCTTATTGCCTCTGTTTAGTTATAGTCAATTAACTCTTACTCATCATAAACACACATTCAGTCTGTCTGAGGTCATCAATTGTAACATCTTACACTCACGCATCCATTCCGAAGGTCCAGCCTTCCAGTCGCACACTTCACTGCTCTGATGTTTGCAATCGCACATTTTTCTCCCGCTGATCACTTCCGGTGATACTCGTTGCTCTTCTAGACCGCCGATGCACAATCGCCCAGACTCCCAACTCTCATCATCTCCCGGTTTGGAGGCCCGACGCACTTTTATAGCCGCTGGAATTGATCTGGAAAATTCGCTGCGGCCCGAGTAACGCTGAGAGAAACTAGGGAAGTAAACTAATATAAACTCCTTCAGATAAACGCAGAAATTCAAAACAACCAACGACAGGAGCACGCCCCGAAAAAGGCTTAACACGGCGCCATGCAGAGATATGTGAGGAAGGATGCTACGTGTAACACAAACGCTCTTCTTTGTTTACCGCGCACCTGTCATTCAAAACATTCCATTGACTTGCAGCTCAGGATCATATCACGACTCTCTGTCCTCCTTTTCCGCTCGATCGCGTGTCAGAGGTCACTGTGAGCGAGAGCGAAACCGTTTGTATTACTTTTTTTACACTGCACTGCAGAGCGCTCAAAAAAAAATAGCGTGAGTGCTATGGTTGGACCAGCAATCAGTGCTGTAGCATCACAATACGGCAGTGCACCTAACGTTAATATTATGCTATACCTGCTTCTGCATTCGAAACTGGAACAGTTATACTGACACTAATGTGTTTTCAACCTATCAAAATTATCAATTAAACACACCAAAAAATTTTATTTTGCAGTACTCGGTATCTTTAGCTCAGTCTTATTATACAACCTGAATCTACATATATGGCATGGGCATCACGATTCAAAACGGAGTAAACGAATTCTATTATTTTCTTGAGAAAGCGGTACAAGATAGCATCATTGATGTTACTCCTATATCCAACAAAGACGAGACAGGGATCTCCACTGTCCAGAAAAAAAACCTAGGAAGATAATTTCTCAGGAAGGAAAATCTCAATGGGCAGCAATGTCGAGCAGAGAACGTGAAACGAACGCAGGTGCTTCATGCGGCATTGATGCTTAAGGTTCCTAAATTCCTCCCATGTTCAAATAGAAAGGGTAAGGGGATGAGACGATTTCAAATATGTGTCTCCACTTGGTAATGTTTTCGAATTCTATCGTGAAAGCAGTTATATACCCAAAGATTTATTTGTTTAAAAGTTGCAGAATTTAATCAGGTGTGTTAAACCAAGTATGCAAGAAAATGCTCTTCTTTGAATGGACACACGACGCACACTCAGATCATCGAAGCTTTGCGCATCGCTCGTGAGAATGGTATTTTAATTTTATCATTACCAGGTCACGCCACACATCGCCTCCATCCTTCATATGTCAACTTCATCACGCACTTAAATAACTTCTATATACAGATGAACTTGAAAAGTAGTTTAGGACAAATCCACGCTGGTGCCTTACTCAGTCAGACGTTGCTATGCTATTCCGTATTGCATATGGAAGAGCTGCTACAGTGGGTATGACAGTGAACGCTTTCAGAGTTCCAGGGAACATCATTTTGTTGCTTCTTTCGTCGTCCCCTACCCATGGTGCAAATTCTATGTCATTCGCTCAGCATGTGACATGTAACGACACCGATAAAAATACGATATGTTACCCAAGTACAAGTACAATCAAAGTGATTCCCGTCAGGGGTGAAGATTGATAAATAAGTTGTCCCTCGCCAAGCGCTAAGCCCAATTCATCTTCTCCCTCTGTGTCAGTGAAACAAATAACGCCACCTCCAATGGCAGCTGCCCGTTGTTTTCCGCAGCAAGAATACAACAGTGACACAAAGAGCGGCTGTACTTATTTTTCCCCTCTACTAAGCAGTACTCGAATCATCCCAAAGGCCTGCCGAAAATCGTGCTGCTATACCAAACCATGAACATCCACGCCCTAAAAAATTAAGAGGATATGTACAATCGAATGATATCTGTGAAACAACAAGGGAAGAAAGTACGGTACAGTGGTTGTCATGAAAAGTGGTTTCATGTAGGTTCCGTTGGCATGAAAAAGGGAAAGTAAAAAGGTTTTTATGCAACACTTGCTAATAACTTACATTTATAAATTGTTTTTTATTTTTTAAATTTATTATTAAGTCAAAATTTACACAACATCTACAATGTGTTACCGGAAATAAGTCTTTAATTGATAAAGTGAAAGTTCAAGAAATCTAAAGCTGTACTATTGCAGTTTCTTCTGATTGTGCCTATTTTTGTAGACAATATGTGTTTATCGATTAAATTGTGCAGTTAATCAATTAAAAGAATTTTCATTGTAAATGCAATATATATTAGGAGACTTCAATTGATTGAACTTACATGGTCCATTCATAGAAACCTACACATATGTAAATTGACCATTTGCACATTTTTTTCAATGGAACACAAGGGATTTATATAACCATTTAGGATGTTAAAGAGTAAGATTGTATTTCATGTGTGTACGCTATACATGAATTCATACACTTTACTCCTGCCGACTGACTCCTTCAGACTGACTCCTTCAGACTGACTCCGGCAAAGTGACTCCTACAGACTGACTGACTCCTGCCGACTGACTCCTTCAGACTGACACCGGCAAAGTGACTCCTACAGACTGACTCCTGCCGAGTGACTCCTGCCGACTGACTCCTATCAATATGTTAGATATATGCTGGTTTAATCGGAACTAACGTATAATACATTGCTATATGCATTTATATATGCAGATAATTCATCGCGTCCGTTAAAAGTGTCGGGTATCAGTCATTTTTCATATGGTGCATGGTCGATGCTTTTTTACAAGCTATTGCCCGACGAATCCTCGAGCTAAACGAACAGATGCTGGCTAACTCACCATCGATGCCGCTCACTCGCGAGCACGCCCACGATAATCAATGTAGCACCAACCGATTGGGACTCGAACCGGTGACACACACACTCGCCAACATCTTCGATACCCAGAAGTAAGTCGCCCCTTTGCGATGCAATTCGCAAAACCTTTCATGAACCATTCATCCATTGTACGAACTTACCCTTTAAATTCACTTCTTAAAACACATTGTGAATTATTAATCAAAAAGTAGGAACATTTCGGGTACTGCTATTTTAAAGAACCCATCTTAATCTTCCACAAAGCATTCTGCCATAAATTTCAAATAAGAAATGTGGGAGCACTCTAAGAAAAACCAAATACCATGTCTACACATTGAGAAAACCGGTGTGTCCTGTTCGCACGAGCAGATGTGTTCAGTTAATACGAAGGTATAAAAACATCTGTGATTTAACTTTATTATGTATACCATGTGCGTAGAGCAGTTTCACAATTGGAAGGCCCCAAAAATATATATCTACAAAAAATTCTTAAATTCTGGTCATTATTCATATTGTGGACTTTAATAGAATGTATTTATACACCCTCATTATAAGAGAGGATCACAGATAGACCGGACACTTAAGTCTACTCTGCAAGGTATAATTCATATCCAGTCCAGAAGTTATTATTTATATTAGATAAATACTTTTTTTTTAACTATCACACTTCCAAAGTGGCCTGAGATTATAAATATTTATTTCTTTCATCGGGTATGTTACAATTATCACACTAAAAAGTCGATTCGCATTTCAATTTACGGTTTTACAGGGATAGTTTATGTTCTTAAACACTTTAAGAAAAATTTCTTCCATCACTCGTAAAGCAGCAAGTTTTTTTCTGAGACTGAAAGAAAATTAATTATTTATCGTTTCGGGCTTTGAACTCAGGGCCTAAAGCCATACATAACATTCGTAAATTGCTTAAAACTCTGTATCTGTTGCGCATGAATAATAAAACGTGGAAAATAATGTCTGAACATCGTTAAACAAAAAGGCGTAAAAACTCGGGTAGTTAATTGAATTGTGAACCACTTATCTTACCCTGATCCCCATATCCGATAGCTAAAACCATCGTTTCGCCATTATTATAGATTCCTAAAATAGTCTTTGAAATTTTTCAAGTCCGAAAGTTAATTAATAATAATTTTAATCGTTTCGGGTATCAAACTCAGGACCCTATACCGTACCTCATCATTGGAGACGGCTTAAATCCTCATATCAAGTGTGCATGAAATACGGGATTTAATCCAGCATTTTCTACTAAAGTGTCACTTAGGTAGTACTTGCATGTAGATTCGTTCAAGCCACGACCCGTATCTTGCCGACTGTGGTGATTCTGCGATCGAGTTTCTTCCTAAAAATGTTCGTCAACATGAAAGAACGACCTGCACGAAGAGTCCTTTTCGGGCGATGAAGAATCACGACAATGGCTTCACACAGTTTATGCAAGGTGATACATTGACGAACCACATAAAGGACTGTAACTATTCGTCTACTGGGAGCCAGCGAGTGAAGCCGTCCATACCTCTTGCTACATCGATGGATACTGTTCGCGCAGACGATTATGACGACACAGATAATGCTAATGAGAGAATGAGAGGTCTACGAAACATGATTGAGTAGGAATGTGTGGAGTGTACACTTGCAAGACTTTCGCGTGAAGTCGACGAACTTCAAAATAAACGGTCGTCGGCTCTAAATTCTGCTGCAAATAAAAGCAAGTTTAATGTAGAATATAAAACAGGAGGTGAAGAAGACCACGCAGAGAGTATTGATGAGTAGAAGGGAAATGCCGAATCCAGCGCGGGAAAAAGTCACTTAAATCGGAAGGTACCCCCCTGGGGCTCTAAATGAATTTTTGAAATTGATTTCGTCACTAAATGAAAATTGATTTCGTCACTAAATGAAAAATGATTTCGTCACTAAATGAAAAATGATTTTGTCACTAAATGAAAATTGATTTCGTCACTAAATGAAAATTGATTTCGTCACTAAATGATTTTGATGGAAATGCCAATCCGAGCTGCGCAAAAATAATTATAAGCGAGACATCTTTTTCATTTAAAGAAATGAAAATGTATAATAAACAACATAACATGGATCAGTTGCTAAATGCATTAAACAGCACCCGCCATTTTATGAAACTTTCCGACCTCACAATAGGGCAGTCATACCCGATAAACCACGCTGAAATAAATTAAACCAAGTACGGTCCCAAAGTAGTAGTTACTTCAGGAAATTTTAAGGTGACCCTACCAGACAGATATGTATACATTTTCAGTACAAAACTGATAAGTGATGTCAATCGAGGAGGCACAAGTCTTGTGTATAAAGGATTGAAAA
>NQII01011981.1:3389-25126 GCA_002778355.1 Clitarchus hookeri
ATTGTAACAGTATGAATAAACCAATGTTGCTACAACGACATTTTGTAATAATAAACCTATGATATAATTCTCCTTTCCTGTCTTCCGACCTCATGAACACTTAACAGTTTAGGCAAACTCAGTATGAAGTAAATCATTTCAGCTTGCATTTAAAGCACATTTTCAAGTACATTTGTTATTGGAACAGAAATTAAATTTAGGAAATGTATTTCTTTTAGTTGCACCTGTTAAGTGATAACATGTAAAGGCTAGTGCAGTAAAAAAAAACATTACTTGCACGATGATATCTGGCTGTTTATTCTTTTAAACTCAAAAAATGAAATTTGTGGCACCGTACGGCACTTGGTTAATGGGCAACATGGGAATTTCTCCATTTATGCATGCTGAAAAGTAGTTACATCAACATTCACACAAGAAAGAATTATTTTAGTGTTTAAAACCCATACACTGAATTAAAATGAATACTGCATGTGTAGATGTATTCTAGGGTGGGTAACACATATCTGGTGTCAGACTTAATGCTGAAGTGAAACCCCAGGATAGAGCAGTAGCAATGCATGGGTGCAGGAAATGGTAGTGTCCTGATGAAACCGACCAACCATTTGCAACAGTTGCCACATTTCTCACGTGGAAAAATCAGTCAGGACTTGGACCCAAAGGGGATTCCACCTGGATTGTCATCATGGGAAGCTGGTGGCATGCGGACCACACAACCACTGAATGTCTCCACCCTTTTAACTGAATTGTTCGTGGCTGTACAGTTGTTCACTCAATTATTTGTGAGAAGGTTTTTGTATTTCAGGTATCCATTTAAGAGCTCTGAGGTGTAAACTAATAATAAATAAGATTTTGGACATAATATTTATTTTGTAGTTAGATTTACTACTCGTATTCTTTTTCTCCCTAAAAAATAAGTTTCATAAATGAAAGAGAATGAGTTAGTGGAGAGGTTTTGGTCATTGTTTAACAGAGTCGTCTTGAGCACTGAGTGATGATGGATCAGCATTGAAATGCAAGGGCGGGGGAAATGGGAGTAACTGAGAAAACCCTTCAGCCAATGGCATGCAAAAATTCTGAGCGACCTCTCTGGGAATTGAGTGTGGATTGCCTTAGTGGGAGGCGAGTAGTCTTGACTACTGCACCGCCATGGCACCTGCCTAAAACAGAAAGGTTTGTAATAGACTTAGTGATGTGAGATATTTGCAAACAGTGAAGAGGGGTTATACTGTGAGATGGTGTGATGGTGTTTGCAGATGCGATCGATGCTGACGTACCTGGAGGCAGCACGCTACAAGGTACAGAGTGCGCTGGCGGAGCTGGATGGGCGAGCGCGGGGTAGCCACCCCTTGGCAGCGCACATACAGGTCACCCGCGACCGCCAGGGCCTGCAGCAGAGTGTGCTCAAGGTTACTGTTACTGGATTTTCTACCATTTGTACATTTTTTGCTTCTGTCTTATGACCACTGCTCTTCTACTTTTATTTAGATTGAAATTTTTATCTCTGGATATTGCTTCTCACAGATCACTCCACCACATTTGGTCTGTTTGTTTCCATCCTTAGCTCCAAATTTATGTTGGGCAGTCTAGTTACTTCCAGTATATTTATGTGCCCCCCCCTTCCCCTCCTATTCAGTGTTATCTCACAAGCTTATTTCTGTGATTACCTACACCAAGCTGGTTATTTGTATGTTCATCTACATTGTGTTATTATTATTTTTTTCAGCATTCTCTTTAAATGAAAACAGTTAAAATATTTTACCAAATCTCCATCCAAATCATTACAGTACTGTAACTTATAAAATGTATAATTGGCTGTTTGTGGTAAAGTAAGCCCTTTTGAAAAAAAAAAAAAACTTGCATGACTGTTGGCTGACGCGTTATTCAAGATACCTGGACCATTGTTTCAATTTTTTTTCCTGTTTATGTTTCCATGTAAGCAAGACTGTGTTTCACCGCCTGCATGATTTAAGTTGCAGTTAATAACTTTTATAATAAATTAGTCACTAATATACTACACATTTTTATTAAGCTTTTTTGATGTATATCAACAAATTTTCTTGGAGATTCTTGACATTTCACTTGCTATGCCAACCTGTAAAATGTGTATTTGTAACTGCAGTTGGCATTAATTTAACATGGCCACTGTCATGGAAGTGTGTTGTCCTAAGCTTCGGTGAGCAGAATGTACATGGATTAGAGATGGTGGGTACCACCCCGTCAGAAATGGCTAGCTCGGACAAGTACAAGCTCTGGATCTCAGGGTGGCCAGCAGCCACGTGGCGACGTCCCTCCTCGTTGGCCATAAATAAACACAACATGGAGGAACTGGGGTTGTCGGAGCCTCCCAGATGCTCCTGCGTAGTGTAGAGATACTCACACATTGTCACTGGTTAAGTTGATCTGCCCGGAGGACAAACCAATACGATAATGGATCTATACATTGGTTGCACATGTGATACGTCACACGTTAGGTTGCTACAAACACGATTAAGCGGGCCTCGTGCTTGTGGCCGCCAGTGGACAAAACAGTGCGCCATGACAGCAAAGAGATGTTATGGTAGGTAAATCTGCAGGGCATGCCACGGCTGACAGAGGGCACTAATCTCAGGAGAGACCAAAAACACACACGAGTTCTGGCAAACTAAGTCTATTCAAATTACATGGTTGGTTGAGCACAAAGATGAAGTCTCCCAGGGCATGCAATATGTGTGTAGTGCCTACACCCACTATTCCCAGACTGACAGAGTGCAGCGAGATGGCGCCAAAGCTTGCCACAGACTCACGTGCCAGTACACTCTGGAAATATTATATGACATACCCTGGTTACTATAATTACAAGAAAAGCATAACATGCAAATATAATACTGATGCATTTATAAGCTTTGGTTTTGTTTGTAAATGTCTTTTTCGCTCTTTATGTTGAGTTTGAAAATAATATCAAAATTAGTAAACATGCTGAAAATGAGTAGAAACACCAGAATTACACTTTATGTTCAAACACAACTACACTGACGTATCTCTATTCAATTATACACTCAATTACGAAATTAGTAAATAAAACATGGTAATTTGTGTTTGTTAGATTTTGGGGCAAAATGTTCTAGAATGTTCTTTCTGACTCTGCAAGACCTGTTGATATGAAATGTTACATTAAAAATTACGCTTATAATTCTAACACAGAAGAAAACCCTTTTTTAAACTTCGTTAATAAACCATGTGGGTATGATCTAGCATGTCAAGCTCATGCAACACTGTATCCCCTTGTGAGATAACATTTACCCTTGTTCAGTAATTAGTTGTACATTAAATATTGCACTTCGGTTACAGTGGTTCTTTGTCATAGAACATATGTGGACAGGTCATGGGACCCATTACGCACATGAACACAGTAGGTCACTGCACGAACAACTCATGTGAGCTAGTCCGAGCATTGCATGGTGCATGATGGCATGGCACGGCACGGCACGGCGCAATCTGGAGTCCGGTGTGGACACAGAATACCATGTAAAATTTTAAACCTGTAATAAACTTGAAAAAACTTTAGATAAGTGTATTTGATTATATTTGTGATGTGTGTTGCAATTCTGAGAGCTTCAATGAATGTGTGTGTGTTATTTACACAATTGTCTAGAAGCCAGTTAAAAGTTGATACCTCAGTAAATGTGACTCGTTATGAAATAATAATGCAACGAAAATGTTGTATACTGTATGTGAAACTTACGTCAGTCACACAGTGTTATATCTGTCTAAACTGTTTAAAGCAGTATGGGCTGATATAAACAGTGAGTACTTCTAGCTCCCATAGATAATCTTTAATGTTGGTAATTTGGTGCAAAATCAGTGTCTGCATTAAATGTGTGGTTGCAGTTTCACAAAATACATTGTCCTCAGGAAGTGTTGTTAACATTCTGATGCAATTATGCCCATACCAGTGTAGGCATTTAAATTTTATAATAAGAAAAAAAATTAAGTTAGGCCTCAAGTTTTATGTTATGTGCATCATAGATTTCCGTGAAACTTGCATTGAGTGATCAGTATTACGGTGGAGAAGTATATTGTGAAAGTCTGGAATAGTTTTGTTTATACTCAGTGTATCATGACAATTAGTTTTGTAATTTNCTCGGACAAGTACAAGCTCTGGATCTCAGGGTGGCCAGCAGCCACGTGGCGACGTCCCTCCTCGTTGGCCATAAACAAACACAACATGGAGGAACTGGGGTTGTCGGAGCCTCCCAGATGCTCCTGCGTAGTGTAGAGATACTCACACATTGTCACTGGTTAAGTTGATCTGCCCGGAGGACAAACCAATACGATAATGGATTTATACATTGGTTGCACATGTGATACGTCACACGTTAGGTTGCTACAAACACGATTAAGCGGGCCTCGTGCTTGTGGCCGCCAGTGGACAAAACAGTGTGCCATGACAGCAAAGAGATGTTATGGTAGGTAAATCTGCAGGGCATGCCACGGCTGACAGAGGGCACTAATCTCAGNGCCATGACAGCAAAGAGATGTTATGGTAGGTAAATCTGCAGGGCATGCCACGGCTGACAGAGGGCACTAATCTCAGGAGAGACCAAAAACACACACGAGTTCTGGCAAACTAAGTCTATTCAAATTACATGGTTGGTTGAGCACAAAGATGAAGTCTCCCAGGGCATGCAATATGTGTGTAGTGCCTACACCCACTATTCCCAGACTGACAGAGTGCAGCGAGATGGCGCCAAAGCTTGCCACAGACTCACGTGCCAGTACACTCTGGAAATATTATATGACATACCCTGGTTACTATAATTACAAGAAAAGCATAACATGCAAATATAATACTGATGCATTTATAAGCTTTGGTTTTGTTTGTAAATGTCTTTTTCGCTCTTTATGTTGAGTTTGAAAATAATATCAAAATTAGTAAACATGCTGAAAATGAGTAGAAACACCAGAATAACACTTTATGTTCAAACACAACTACACTGACGTATCTCTATTCAATTATACACTCAATTACGAAATTAGTAAATAAAACATGGTAATTTGTGTTTGTTAGATTTTGGGGCAAAATGTTCTAGAATGTTCTTTCTGACTCTGCAAGACCTGTTGATATGAAATGTTACATTAAAAATTACGCTTATAATTCTAACACAGAAGAAAACCCTTTTTTAAACTTCGTTAATAAACCATGTGGGTATGATCTAGCATGTCAAGCTCATGCAACACTGTATCCCCTTGTGAGATAACATTTACCCTTGTTCAGTAATTAGTTGTACATTAAATATTGCACTTCGGTTACAGTGGTTCTTTGTCATAGAACATATGTGGACAGGTCATGGGACCCATTACGCACATGAACACAGTAGGTCACTGCACGAACAACTCATGTGAGCTAGTCCGAGCATTGCATGGTGCATGATGGCATGGCACGGCACGGCACGGCGCAATCTGGAGTCCGGTGTGGACACAGAATACCATGTAAAATTTTAAACCTGTAATAAACTTGAAAAAACTTTAGATAAGTGTATTTGATTATATTTGTGATGTGTGTTGCAATTCTGAGAGCTTCAATGAATGTGTGTGTGTTATTTACACAATTGTCTAGAAGCCAGTTAAAAGTTGATACCTCAGTAAATGTGACTCGTTATGAAATAATAATGCAACAAAAATGTTGTATACTGTATGTGAAACTTACGTCAGTCACACAGTGTTATATCTGTCTAAACTGTTTAAAGCAGTATGGGCTGATATAAACAGTGAGTACTTCTAGCTCCCATAGATAATCTTTAATGTTGGTAATTTGGTGCAAAATCAGTGTCTGCATTAAATGTGTGGTTGCAGTTTCACAAAATACATTGTCCTCAGGAAGTGTTGTTAACATTCTGATGCAATTATGCCCATACCAGCATAGGCATTTAAATTTTATAATAAGAAAAACAATTAAGTTAGGCCTCAAGTTTTATGTTATGTGCATCATAGATTTCCGTGAAACTTGCATTGAGTGATGAGTATTACAGTGGAGAAGTATATTGTGAAAGTCTGGAATAGTTTTGTTTATACTCAGTGTATCATGACAATTAGTTTTGTAATTTGTATCATAATAGTAATGCCCACCATTTGCTTTTGCATAGTGTGTAGTGAGATATATATATATATATATATATATATATATATATATGATGCACACTGCTGGACATGGAAATGTCTGTTGGCAAAATGTAACCGACGACGTTGGTCGTGCTCAGGTTCCTCCGTGGGTCTGCAAGGAGTCGCTGGACCTCCTGGCGGGAGACTCTCCTGACTGGACAGACCGGGGAGCAGCCGATGGCAACTCTGTCCAACCGGACAGTGACTTTGGTAATACTCATTATGCTTCTGCAGCGTTACCTGCCGTAGTGCTTCATTCTGAGACAACTTGGTTTATGACGGGTCATCGTGGTGCTGTTGGTTAATAGCATAGATGTGGTAAAAGCTTGAAAATAAGGAAGTGCTAGCAGCATGGTATGATAGTAGATTCCTGANTGGTTAATAGCATAGATGTGGTAAAAGCTTGAAAATAAGGAAGTGCTAGCAGCATGGTATGATAGTAGATTCCTGAATGTAATTTTCTCCTGATGTTGCAAATTCTTTTTGTATTCTTGTATTTAGGAGCATATTTTTGCTGGTTGAAGAAAAAATGAGGTGGTTGTTGCAAAAAGCTCTTTATCATGTGCATCTATCCTGCTTGTATGCAGTAATGTGTTTGCCAAAATGCTGTATACCGAGTTCTTATAGCACCGACTTCAGTTATGAACTTGAGGTCTGGGAACAGCAGTACGATCATTTTTAGCAGACTTTCCTGTCTGTGTCCTACATGTGTGTGTCCCGTACTAAAATATTTTGAACACGTGAACTGAATTTCACCAAACTCGGCACACACATATTACTTAGAACGGACATCCAACTTTTATAGTTTTTAACGAAACTGGGTGCTCATTTTCAAAGTGGTGGCCATTTTAAATTTTGGGTGCTATTTCATATATTTAAATAGTCCATTCACGGTTTCTTCAGATGTTTTGAAATAAACCTTCGAAAAATCACCAGTGATGTTTTGGCAACGGCTAGTAAGAAGTAGTACACAGTTAAAATATTGTTTGAATCAAGTTTTTTGGTATGCTATGTGTAAATTATACGTTGCCTATTGAAATATTAAAATTTTTAGGTAGTCCTGATGGAAACATATTTCATTGTTACAGTTAAAAATATCAGCGCAAAATACAGTGCGTAGGCTCTAGTGACGTGGTGTTTTTTTTCAACTGAGGAGGGCTGTTGGCTGAGCTTCTCTCTATATATATATATATATCTCTAAATCTCTCTCTATATATCTATCTATCTTTCTCTCTCTGGAAGTTTTGCACCGCTAGTAGTAGCAGGAAAATTATACATGTTTTTAATTTTAGCATATTTCATACTTATTACAGCAAAAATAATGATTTTCGATTATGTAATTTACAACTGAAATGAGGTATTAATGTTAGAATACATATAATAATGTATTTAGATGTGATGGCGGTAGAGTTACAAATCCAAAGTTGGCAGCAGTGGCGAGTGACGACATGACATGGGGTGTTGCTGTTGCTCAATGAAGTGTTAATGTTTCTTGCTCCGAAAAATATTAAAAATTACAACAAGTTTGTACATGTTGTGTTTTTTTTNTCAATGAAGTGTTAATGTTTCTTGCTCCGAAAAATATTAAAAATTACAACAAGTTTGTACATGTTGTGTTTTTTTTAAACCTACCTAGGCAAGTTACGATGTTGTAATAAGTCAATGTTCCCATGACAGTAATAAATATACTGTANTTTTTTTAAACCTACCTAGGCAAGTTACGATGTTGTAATAAGTCAATGTTCCCATGACAGTAATAAATATACTGTAACGTGTGTTGTGACCGCTGCGTGCGAAAGGGTGTGGCTGTGTCGTGGTCGTTACGCCGGCCCAGTGTGTGTGATTGCAAATATTGGACGTGCAATATTTAAATGTTTTAACCGTAAACTGTTTTTATGACGAAGTTCATTATTTTAGTCACGTCTGTTTATTTAGGAAGTTCATTATTTTAAAGTCACGNTAAACTGTTTTTATGACGAAGTTCATTATTTTAGTCACGTCTGTTTATTTAGGAAGTTCATTATTTTAAAGTCACGTCTGTTTATTTATTATCAACTTCGCCCTAGGTGCTTGAAACACAATTGTGTAACGTACTTACGTTATTGTGATTTGAATGTTTGCCCCAATCCCAACAAATTACTAAGCCCAGCCAGAAAATTTTCAATAAATAATTAAATAATCCTAGTAAAAACTAAGTACTTATGCAAAGAAATATGAGCGGAATAAAAGTTACGGTAGGCCTATTTGTGTGCATGTTCACAACCGTCTTTTAAGTTTGTCGCTTCTATGTACAAAAAATAAGCAACACAAGTTGCGTGTTTGAATTTACTGTCTTATTCATTGGACTGGTTGCTCCTTGATTTTAATATTTAACCCAACTAAGGCCGTCCTTTTAACTAAATAACCCAACACACATCAATAACAAGATGTTAAATACTACAGTTCTTTCCCCCCCACAGTTGTAACAGGGATAATCACAGTAGTGGCAAAATATTAACGTGTATTATGTGTAATGTGCTGTATTGTGAATAACAAATATGTGAACAATGTAAAACAATAACTGTAAGAACTATCGTCAATACAGACATTGTAAGCTGACTTAAATATGGTTATATGCCTAAATTGTAAATATTCATATGCAATGGTTTTTGAAATATGACAGGATTCTTTGAACAGCTGTAAAGAGTAAACAAAGTATTTGACAGTTAAAACATAGAAGTCACATGGCAGTGTTTATGTTTACATGTAGTGGAAGGATACGTCAATGGTAACCAAAATTAGAAATTTAGCAGGGCTTCAGAAAAGTGTGAAGTAACCGTAAATGGACTACAGAGGACCATTTAACCTATTCAAACCAAACTTGTATGTTGACAGTGCATCGTGTAAGTATTCAATTTAGACATGGATTTTGTTGTTGGTCCGCCATTCTGGAAGATAAATTTATCTGAAAAAATAACATTTCATTGTTATATCTAGAAAATGACTGAACTGATTCTTGCCAAATTTGGCATGCAAGTAATATTATGGTAGGCCATGTAAACATATGTAATTTAAATAAAAAATGCACTTATTTCCAAAATGGTGGCCATACAAATATTTTAGGTTTATTTGCTATATCTGCAATACCACTTGGCCAACTTCTACCGAACTTTGTATGCTGAGAGTATCTAATACAAGCATCATATATGCCAACAACATTGCCACTTTTGTCTGCCATTTTGTGTAAGATAGCACCACATGAAGAAATAAAGTTTTCGTCATATCTCGAGAAACAATTTACAGATTCCTACTAAATTTTGCAGAGTAGTAGTACTTATACAGTAGGCCATATTAATTTATATGCTTTAAGAGTAGGACATTTTGAGAAATATGCAAACATTTAAACTAGTATGCTGTATCTACAAGACCATGTAACCAATTTTCATTTGTATGCTGGCAGTGTCTCTTACAACCATCAAATGTGACTACACAGAACATTTTTTTTACACTATACGTATTTTTTAATATAGCATCACCTGAAATAATTAAGTTTTCATGTCATATCTCAGGAAACAATTAACCAATTTCTACTAAATTTTGTAAACAGATAGAACTATGGTAGGCCAAATAGATGTATATATTTTAAGTCGCTCAGATGCTTATTTTCAGAAAGGCAGTTATATAAACATTTTAATTTTGTGTGCCAAATCTACAAAATCATGTAACCAGTTTCAACTTAACTTTGTCTACTGGCAGTATCTACGCATGCATCAAATGAGCCAATACATAGGCCTAAACTCTTTTCTCTGCCACTTTGGAAGACAGCACCACATATAAAATGAAGTATTTATGCTCTATCTTGGCAAACAATTATATAATTCCCACCAAATTCATGAGACAAGATATACTTTTGTGATCCATGTAAATTTATATGATTTAAAGGGGGTAGTCACATACCCATTTTCAAAATAAAAGCCATGTAAATATTTTTGTTCAGTATACCACCTGCCTCAAACAACTTCAACTCATTATATGTTGGCAGTATCTANAAGCCATGTAAATATTTTTGTTCAGTATACCACCTGCCTCAAACAACTTCAACTCATTATATGTTGGCAGTATCTACGAGAATCATGAATTGTGCTAATACGTAACCTTTTTGTCCGCCAAGAAGATTATCACTAATGTTCATATCTTGGAAACCAATCAACTGATTCCCACTAAATTGTACATGCAAGTAGTGCTACAGTAGGCCATGTATACTTGGATGTTTTAGGTAAGGCAGACCTTTTTTTAAAATTTTTTTTGATATAAATAATTTAGATTAGTATGTTATATCAATTATGTGTACAAATATTCTATTTTGCTGGCCTTTTTGTAAGACAGCACCAGATGAGAAAATGGAACAATTATGCCATATTTCCAGAATTGTTACATTAATTTCTAGCAAATTTCACACACCAATAATTATACTACAGAAGGCCATGTAAACTTACATGATTTGAGTGGCTCGGACACTTTTTTTTTTTCAAAATGACAGCCATGTAAATATTTTATGTTTGTTAAACCCTATCTACTGATCACATCCAAACTTGATGCTCTGAATCCTACCCTCACAATGCAGTTGGTTACACCCTAGTTTATGGTATACGGTTTTCTGGGCTTGAATCCCAGATAAGGTACGTGTGTTTGTAATTGTCTCACTTCCACTACTTTTGCATGTGTTTCTGGCTCCATCTCTAATGATATTGCTGCCAACAAGACATCAAGACCTAACTATCATCTAAGCTTTTAAGGACTTCATTAAAAATTATTTGCACTCTCGTAGAGAAAAGCAGGCCTATTAGTTATATCAGTAACTTTGTGTTACTTTATTGGTGTATACACTATGCTTTTGATAGCATTCATTTAGTACGGGCAGCGAGCCAAGCTGAGTATATTTTGTGAAATATGGGAAGGGTGCACATAAGTTCATACATACAGGTTTATACTGGATCTACATACCTTTTGCCATTAACATTATGCACTACCTACGTTTAAAACCAAAATTCGTAATTTAAGTAGTAAAAGAAATGTATTATAAACACATTTGTTCAAATAAAAATTACAGGTATTGTTGAAGACAGCTAAGAAACTTGATAGCTTAACTGAAACACCTCCACTAGTTAAAACCTGATGTGCTGTAAGTAAACAACGTGTGTATTTTGCAGACGAGTTTTCAAGCCAGGGCAGCGAGAAGGACTACCAGAACAGTGTCATGACTTTCCCGGTGATCTCGGAGTGTGGAGAGACCAACGGAAATGGCACAGGTATCGGCCGCTGCAAGGTTCTATACGAGTACTCCGCCAACTTGTACGACGAGCTCAACCTGTCTACAGGTACGACACTCAGCTTGTGGCCTTTCCATGACCATTTACCGTACTGTATACTGAAATGATCTTTTGTTTGTCTATGATATGACAGTGCCTCAGTTTCACATTAAAAACCATCGTGATTACATTACGAAACACAACTTCATTTGACAATTCTTTGTCTTCCATGAATGTTACAATTTCATGTAATGCATAATTTTCTCCTTGATACGATAAATAAAAAAACTATGCAACATGTTTGAAGGGAGCCACTTGAGTGTGTATACGATGCTTTCCAATGAAATGTGTGCGAGGTGCGGAAATTAATTCCCAGGATGGGCTGTAAAAATTTTGTTCTTATCCATACAATAGCAGTTTCTGTTACCTACAAAGTAGACCCAAGTGTCCCTCCTGGGAACATTCTGGAATTTGTTTTGCAGAATGCTGTGCCTTTCAAGAATTTCCAAGTAACAATATCGGTTGATCATTGGTTTTAACTGAGAATAAGACAAGACATCCTTGCTTTCTTCAGGTTGGGTGAAACCTCTGTGATCCTGCAGCATTTTGTTTCCAGATGATACTGCAATCACCACGTTTCATAACCGGTACAACCCTATACAACACCTTTGCATTCTTCAAATGATCAGGTAAAATGTTATGTATCAATATTTGATGCATCACCTGTGCAAAAATATCAGCCATTCTCAGATCCTCCATTAGAACTTTCCACAGTTTCCCTCTTCAAGTTCAATTCTTCTGCCATCGTTCACATACTCAATCATCGGTCCAAGAATATTAATGTCAATGTTGCTTCCATTTTTTACTTATTTGGCTGCTCACTTCTTTCATTGTGGAAATCTTCCAGACTCTTCTTAAATCATTTAAACAATTAAGAAACACTTGATTTATTCCTGGTATCCTTACCATATGTCATTAGTAACAGAGTAAAAGTTTCATTTGTACTTTTTATCGATTTTCATGAAAATTATAATGTTAATCTTTGTGCCAGATTCTTATCACTCATTTTCCGTCAACAGTACAATACTTACACAAGCATTATTTCCTTTGCTACTCTGTAAAGACTAAGTCAGCTAGTGTGTGACCCACGTGAGCGCACGTCGGAACACAGTTGAGAGTGAATAGTTGTGCAACTCACCACCACACCGCTACACCATGGGCACTCTGGGAATTATCTCACCTCACCTCATACTCTTCAGGCTGTGTTTCAGTCGTTCTGTTCAGTATTTTACTTTAGGTTTGGACCATCTCCTTTTTACTTGTTTACATGCATCACAACAGCAGCATGTCATAACTAAAAAAAACTTAAGACTATAAATTAATGGAATGCCAATTTCTTTCCGACGTACTGTGATAATATTCCCAGAATGCGTCAATAGTAATTGCAGAGTCAGACACCATTAATAATTTAAAATATAAAAAAAACATTGTGGTTAAAATAAATGCACAATTGTTTGATCCTTAAATGCTTATGATTACCAAGATACTAATCTTATCTTTATTTCAAATTGTTTCGTTATTCACGTATTTCCATAATTGGAAAGACTTGACACAGAATCGGGTCTTGTAATGATTTTCTCGGCAAACATTGCCAATGTAGGCATGGTAGCTGTAAGCAAACTTTTAATTTGAAGTCACAATGTCCTAACAGTTTGAACACGTTAAACCAGTGACGACAGCTGAGAAGAATTGTCACAAAAAGATTGTACAAGGGGAAGGTAGCTGCCACCACTGTGATTTAAGAAAAGGGGCATTACAGAAACCAGTTCTGCGGAAATGAGTGCAGAGATATTCGTGCTCTGCCAGAGAGAAGTCCTGTCAGGCGTATCTTCGCAGGGGGGAAGTTTGAGTTGGGATTCATGGGTTTCACAATAATGTGACAGACAAAATTAGTTTTGGATAAAACTGGAGGACAAGCAACTTACCCTTAATAGTATATTTCAGAATAACTCAAACAATGGTAGGATCAAAATATTACACAAGGAAATTTTGATTGTAGATTGTTACAAAAATAACATTTATTGGGGTATCAGCCATGTGCCCAAAGTTATAAAATTCTAAAACACTCAAGAATATTTTAACTATATACTATACTATCGTGACTATAGTCTATTCACAGTTTCTTCACACTTTTTGAATTAAACCTTTGAAAAATTACCCCATATCAGACGTGTTTAGTTATTTCCTAAACATGTCATTTATCACAAGCATTTTATAACTCTGTCAACATTTAAATGTATCTTATCTTTCGTTAAAATTGTAGTTTAACTAGATTTTATTTATAATTTATAATATAACATTTATAATAAATATGAAGAAAAAAAAAGCAGTGAGAAAACGCACGTTGGTAGCGTTTAGTAAGAAATAGTTCTCGTGCAAAATATTATTACAACTGAGTGCGCACGAATTCGGTGCGGTGGTCCTCTGGTGTAATTTTCTAAACTTTTAAGCTTAGTTTGCACGAGGCGGATGACTACCCTGGAAGTAGATCTTTAGCAGGGCTTCAGAAAAGTGGGAAGTAACCGTGAATGGATTATATATAGCATTCAATGTACTGGCTACAACTCCATCCAACCAAGTTGTTCATTTGCTCATAGAAGCCAGGTGGTAGGAATCCTATTTTCAAGGTCACTGAACATTTCCGATGGCATTGAGATAATGAAAATAAAAGTGGTGGTTTACAGAGTTCTCTCGCTGACCGTTAGGTATGCTCTTTGTCAATACCCGAGCAATGGTGGCGATCGCAGCGGGCAAGCCAGGGATATTACTTACTCCAGGAAAATTATTTATAATATTTGGCCTTACTTGGCGACTTCTGTAGTCTATTCACAGTCTCGTCAGACTTTTTGATTTAAACCTTTTAAAAATCACCCCATGTATGATGTTTTTTTTGGCTATTTCCTGAATATGTTGTGTATCACACACACTTCTGTTAGCATAAAAGTACCTTATGAAAATTAAATGAAAAAGTATAAATAAAATATAAATTAATTGAATTAAAACCAGTGGGAAAATAAGTGTGGTGCGCTGGTAGAAAGAAATAGTTCTTGTGCAAAATAGTATTACACTGAGTGTGCACGAGTGCAGCGCATTTTGCCTTTGGTGTAATTTTCTAAGCTTTGTTTGCTCAAGGCGGAGGAATATCCTGAAAGTAGAACTTCATATCAGGGTTTCAGAAAAGTGTGAAGTAACCGTGAATGAACTATATACCTATATATAAATTTAATGGTGTTGTTATGCTGAAATAGCATATTAAATAATGTTTGGTAGCACAGATGTAAAGTATTTACGTATTCTTGCAACTAATTCTGCATTTTTATATAAATAGAAAATGCAACAATGTATGGATATCGGCGCAGTTGTTTTCATATTATTTATTGGAAAGTTAGGTGTAGTATACTTTTAAAAGGATTTGGGTTTTTTTTTTCTTCATGTTAAAACCATATGTTATCAGTTGTAATATTAAACATCAGGGGTGTGCAAAACTTTGAAAATTCAACGTTGAATCAAATCTTAAAAGGTGGCAAATATTCGCTCTGGACATGTAACGAAGCTTTGTTGCCGGCACAGATATTGTACATGATGCACTCGTCATGTTTTCCCCTTTTGTTTCACAACAAAATTTACCGTATGGATTTGTCATGAAATAATTACATCCTAAAATTATCATATACAGATCAAATTTTATCTGTAATGGTATATAAACTTGAGCACATACAACTCACTGCAGAACCGCAGCTGCCACTTGGAGATTATACATGCTCATGTTTAAAATGGTTATCTATAACATTACGTACCCATAAATGTTAACAATAGTACAAGAAATATGCACACCATTTTATATTAATTATTCAACGAAATCATGGGCAGATGAAATAACTTTCTGTGTGTAATTAGTTTCATTGCATTTAGTAATTTCTGACAGCAATACATGCATTGATTTCATGCAGTTTGCCATTACAACTATTTTGGTGTTTGGCGCACCATACCCACGACACTTGTATTACACATAAATAGTGTTACTCTTAAAACTAATTCACAATCGATGTGCAACCCACGTAACAAATGATGATGTGACGCAGGGGATGTGATCAACATCCACGACAAGCAGACAGATGGCTGGTGGCTGGGCGAGCTGAACGGCGTAGTCGGCATATTCCCTGCTACCTACGTGGAAGAGATCAAGTGAGACTGTTACCCCGGCCACAAGTGTGTCTGCTCGGGTGTTGCACACATTCCAGCAGCGACTAAGACGATCACCCACGGACTTCACTCCTACACACTCTTTTGTAATGTTTCATGTTACAATCACGCGTGTTTTCCTGGCAAATAACTTGCTGAAATGATGTGTGTGGATTCTACTTTTCCAGAGATTTAGTGCAATTTTATCACTGAACTGAACACTGGTAACTGTAAGTAATAGGGTCACATGTCAACATTCTGCATATACTGCTGTAAGTACACTGAAGTACAAAAAGTGTGAGTTTCCATATTTCATGTTAAAATATCTGATGTATTGGTATACCTGGTATTGTCTTTGCTTGCAAATTCGTAATACGCATACACTACACAGATTGTAATGTAATGTAATGGAATGCAAGACCACTTNTGTCTTTGCTTGCAAATTCGTAATACGCATACACTACACAGATTGTAATGTAATGTAATGGAATGCAAGACCACTTTTACAGCGTTGTAGGACAAGTAACAGAAGAGTCGCCTGTAGTGGCGCTGTGGCCAAGGACAACAAATACACAAGTGCCACAAACAGCTGTCTGCGACATGTGCACGACAAGACGATGCTCCAGTAACCACACGTGCTTGCTGTAGCGACAGGTTACATTAATTCTCGGAAGGTTGCGGCTTTGACGGCCACAGTAACTGTCATTTTCTCAAGACTAACACTACCACAGCTCCAGTCTGGAGTGATGGCGCTGCCAAGCATCTGCAAAATTAACATGTTTTTACAAGCATCTGACAGTGTGTGTTGTGCGTACATTTTCTTGTAACATCCTCTGCTCCACTAATAAAATATTTCCTTTACAATTTTCCCCCATTTCCATAAAACTGAATTCCTGTACAAATGCAATCTGCCAAATACAATCGAAGCCAAAGTGGAAAATAGGTCTCCGCTAGACAAATCCAGATAGTTCAAGTGCGTAAAAAAATCAGCACAGAGCACTACAGATCTGATTCCTTATATACTAGTTGATATTTTTATTTTCAAATATAATATTTTATACTATTGGCTTATCAAATGTAGATTGTGCATAAGGTAGGGATAAACAAAACTAAAATTTGAAATAATACACACAAACCTTGATTTGTTTATGAATTACAATAGGCAAAACTTTATATTAAAAAAAAAAAAATGGTTCCATTATTCTTGAAAATGAAGCAGTATGCATTTGTTTTCCTCAGTGATAACTGGTTAAAACTGACTTGCATAGTGTACGCTACATATCATACATGTTGCCTGCTGGCCATGCTTGTGTGTGTACATAAATGGCTCTGTGTTTACAGGTTAGTATGTCCTATTGTTACACCACACAAGTATATTTGTTATGTTNACCATATGTTATCAGTTGTAATATTAAACATCAGGGGTGTGCAAAACTTTGAAAATTCAACGTTGAATCAAATCTGAAAAGGTGGCAAATATTCGCTCCTGACATGTTACAAAGCTTTGTTGCCGGCACAGATATTGTACATGATGCACTCGTCATGTTTTCCCCTTTTGTTTCACAACAAAATTTACCGTATGGATTTGTCATGAAATAATTACATCCTAAAATTATCATATACAGATCAAATTTTATCTGTAATGGTATATAAACTTGAGCACATACAACTCACTGCAGAACCGCAGCTGCCACTTGGAGATTATACACGCTCATGTTTAAAATGGTTATCTATAACATTATGTACCCATAAATGTTAACAATAGTACAAGAAATATGCACACCATTTTATATTAATTATTCAACGAAATCATGGGCACATGAAATAACTTTCTGTGTGTAATTAGTTTCATTGCATTTAGTAATTTCTGACAGCAATACATGCATTGATTTCATGCAGTTTGCCATTACAACTATTTTGGTGTTTGGCGCACCATACCCACGACACTTGTATTACACATAAATAGTGTTACTCTTAAAACTAATTCACAATCGATGTGCAACCCACGTAACAAATGNCGACACTTGTATTACACATAAATAGTGTTACTCTTAAAACTAATTCACAATCGATGTGCAACCCACGTAACAAATGATGATGTGACGCAGGGGATGTGATCAACATCCACGACAAGCAGACAGATGGCTGGTGGCTGGGCGAGCTGAACGGCGTAGTCGGCATATTCCCTGCTACCTACGTGGAAGAGATCAAGTGAGACTGTTACCCCGGCCACAAGTGTGTCTGCTCGGGTGTTGCACACATTCCAGCAGCGACTAAGACGATCACCCACGGACTTCACTCCTACACACTCTTTTGTAATGTTTCATGTTACAATCACGCGTGTTTTCCTGGCAAATAACTTGCTGAAATGATGTGTGTGGATTCTACTTTTCCAGAGATTTAGTGCAATTTTATCACTGAACTGAACACTGGTAACTGTAAGTAATAGGGTCACATGTCAACATTCTGCATATACTGCTGTAAGTACACTGAAGTACAAAAAGTGTGAGTTTCCATATTTCATGTTAAAATATCTGATGTATTGTGGATGGTATACCTGGTAGTGTCTTTGCTTGCAAATTCGTAATACGCATACACTACACAGATTGTAATGTAATGTAATGGAATGCAAGACCACTTTTACAGCGTTGTAGGACAAGTAACAGAAGAGTCGCCTGTAGTGGCGCTGTGGCCAAGGACAACAAATACACAAGTGCCACAAACAGCTGTCTGCGACATGTGCACGACAAGACGATGCTCCAGTAACCACACGTGCTTGCTGTAGCGACAGGTTACATTAATTCTCGGAAGGTTGCGGCTTTGACGGCCACAGTAACTGTCATTTTCTCAAGACTAACACTACCACAGCTCCAGTCTGGAGTGATGGCGCTGCCAAGCATCTGCAAAATTAACATGTTTTTACAAGCATCTGACAGTGTGTGTTGTGCGTACATTTTCTTGTAACATCCTCTGCTCCACTAATAAAATATTTCCTTTACAATTTTCCCCCATTTCCATAAAACTGAATTCCTGTACAAATGCAATCTGCCAAATACAATCGAAGCCAAAGTGGAAAATAGGTCTCCGCTAGACAAATCCAGATAGTTCAAGTGCGTAAAAAAATCAGCACAGAGCACTACAGATCTGATTCCTTATATACTAGTTGATATTTTTATTTTCAAATATAATATTTTATACTATTGGCTTATCAAATGTAGATTGTGCATAAGGTAGGGATAAACAAAACTAAAATTTGAAATAATACACACAAACCTTGATTTGTTTATGAATTACAATAGGCAAAACTTTATATTAAAAAAAAAAAAATGGTTCCATTATTCTTGAAAATGAAGCAGTATGCATTTGTTTTCCTCAGTGATAACTGGTTAAAACTGACTTGCATAGTGTACGCTACATATCATACATGTTGCCTGCTGGCCATGCTTGTGTGTGTACATAAATGGCTCTGTGTTTACAGGTTAGTATGTCCTATTGTTACACCACACAAGTATATTTGTTATGTTGTATACACAGAAAATGGCAGTTAATTAAATAAATGATCATGTAAAGTGAATTTTTCTTTTTTTTTTGGAGTATTGTATAAAGTATTAAAAATGTACTCTTGTAAGTTACAACCAATTTCCAGCATTGGAGTGCAATGTAAACTGTATGGTTTAATGTTGTACAACTTTGAAATCATTTGTGGTATGTGGCTGGAATTTTGGTAGATTTTCAAAACTATGTATTTTATTCCAAACAGTTACAGTAGAACATTTCTTTAAGACTTCACACAAATTAAAATGGTGAAATATAGTAAACATAGTAAGAGCTCCTTCACAGCCAACTAGTTTGTTCATATTTGTTAAATACTCTGCGCAGCACAAATGTTTGTCATTTAAATCATTATATCAGCCAATTGTACGAGGATGGAGTGTTGAAATGTATTGGCATGCCCTTCAGTGTCTTGTGTATTCCAAGATTGTACTGTGCTGGTTCAAATGCCTTGTGTCCACTCCCAATTTCATTTGTGCGACTGATAGACATGGCGTGTGACATTGTAAATAGTTTGTAAATATGTTTTATAGACTCCCTATTAGTATTGCCTGTTTTACCAGCAGTGAACAGGAACAGTTTAACGTGTGTGCAATATTTTATGAATGCGTAAATGAAGATTCTACGCTTGAACTGCATATGCTATGAAAGCAGTGTTTTTTGGAAGTGGTTTTTTTTTGTAACTGCTGTATACCAAATGTTTTAAAATAAATTTTGTTTCATAAATTTATATTTTTTTCAATGGAAAAATGTTTACCAGTGCACACAAATGAACATTATATTTATAATATGCTTGTTTTATACTGTAGAAAGCTGTGTTGCTTGGCATTCCCAGTTCAATGTATTGTGACCATCAACCATGTTTCCTAATAAATTATGCTAATGAATACGTACTTCGACAGCCTGTGGACTGTCAGCACTGCTACTTCCCATTCTGTTGTAGCGTCTCTGGAACAGTGGCTTTGATTATAATCAGGGATGGGTCAAAGTTCGAAAACTCGACCTGAGTCAATCAAGTCTTTACCGTTCAGGTCGGATTGGCATGCACACCAAATTAAACTCTCTTTGCTTACCTTAGCTCTATATTATCAACACTATTTACTTGGCTTCCTCACTTTTTAAGTTGCTGCTATAATAAGATTTGAAGGAGACAAGCTTAGAATTTGTTTTTGTTTACATCTCCATGCAGTGATAAGTGCACGGAGAACAAGACTAGTCCATTCGTGGTTACTTCCAACTTTTCTGAAGCCCTGCTTAAGTTCTACTTCCAGGATATTCCTCCGCCTCATGCAAACAAAGCTTATCAGTGTCTACAAAATTACACCAAAGGGACAATTCACCACATTCTTGAGCACTCAGTGTAATATATTCCATAAGAACTATTTCTTGATAGGTATTACCGACACACTTATTTTCTCACTATTTATATTAGTATTAATTATAAATGAAATATAATAATTTATAAATAAAATTTAAATTTAACAAAAGAAAAGGGTACTTTAATGTTAACACAAGCATGTGATGCATAACATAATTAGGAAACAAACCAAACACATCATACATGGGGATTTTTCAAAGATTTTATTCAAAAAGGGTGAAGAAACCATCAGTAGACAACACCTGAAATTTATTATGTAGACGTGCTTTGCAATGATTGTTTGTGGTCATGATTGTGCACACTCGAGTGTCACCGTGAAATGAGTGCTTGTAAATAAAATAACACCGCCATTCTGCTATAGTTCACTACACAAAGTATCTACATATCTATAGCATTCAACTTTTCTGAGTTATGAACTTACAGTATCCTTCCATTCTCTGGTAACACGCGTGGAAGCGTAGCAAGTCATTTGCATTTGCAAAAAAAAAAAAAACCTGTAATAATATTGTAGTGATGTGAATTTGTGCACCTACACATTTTTGTTCACATATACTGTACTAATTTTCCCACAAGAAGCCACTGATAATGAACTTTGCACTACGTAAAACTTACACTCCACAAAATATTTAATCATTTTTGACAAGAGGTTTTAAACATGCAGGGTGTAGTTTTATTCAGAATTATTATATTAAATCAATATTTTATTTTAACAAAAAAAAAAAAAAAAAAAAAAAAAGAGAGAGTTATATTTCAAATGCGTTGATATTTTTATTAAGACAAAAGTTGATATCACAACTTTAAAATATAAAATATCTTCTAATTATGGAGAGAAAAAAAAGGTTATTGAATGGTTGAAAAAAATTCTCTAGCTTCTCTGGATTATAGAAGTTTGCTCCATATTTTCTCAGAGAATTCTAATTATTTATTTCGAAATTAGGTTTTATTTTTGCTACTTTTAAACAAAGGTTTTGCTAGGACGAATAACTCCTCCTCTCGGCGCGGTGTTAGACTCAGTTTAAAAGGCGGCTTGCATGGAGAACGAGCCCACATATTTTCAAAATGACTCCTGTCTTCGTAGACAACCGGCCAGCTAGGATACAGGCTCGTAGACAAGATACTAAAACTTTCCACGCCACTTC
>NQII01011982.1:0-16925 GCA_002778355.1 Clitarchus hookeri
TACAGTGGCAATTATCCTTACATCCTTTCAACTCACTGTTCAGAAAACGTACAAAATACACACCACTGCCAACTTTATTTGCTACGAATATTTACATTTTCATTTATAGAAAAACGCCAATTTTATTATTAAAAAGTCAAATATGTTCACATTTAAGACTATTATCATTTTAAAAATTAATGGCTTTGTAACGAGATATCATAACTTTGACGGCCCTTTTTGAAAAAAAAAAAAAACTAATTTTATCATTGTCTCCCTAATCACAATAAATAATCATTTCAAAATATAAAAATTACATAGAAATCTGTTAACACAAATGTACTAAAATAATTACAAACCATCTAGTCTTATTATTTACTTCTTCTAGGAAGAAAATGATTGACGATTGTAACAATAGCATATTTTATAACATATTTATTAAGAGGGTATTTTCACAAACACGCAAAGGGCCTCATATATGTTTACTATCTTAACATGGTCCGCTAAGTTTTGAAATACAACCATATTTACAACTTAAAAATTGTTACACATTCTGTTTTAATTGGATTTGCGAAAAAGTTATCAAGAGTTGCAATTACATTTCGGTAAGATTCATTCCACAATTCTTCCAGCACACGAATAGTCTAAGTGGCGGTATTACCCGAATACTCAGTAGAGAACTCAGCAGATTTCTAACCAAAACAATTTTGTTCTGGATAAACTCAGTAGCAGAAAGAAAACCATAGTTCTGACAAGGTTCAAAAGAGTAACTTTTCATTCCAGTTTTGTTGATTATTATGGTGATAAATGTTAAGGTGGCTCTGACATCTATTTTGTATAATTTCAACTGGCTAAGACTAGACTGGTATGGACTCGTCGTAACATCATAAATCCTCCCAAAAAACCACATTTATGACCACCTCAGATTCAAAATTCTCCGCGTTATCAGACACAAAAATTTCAGATTGTTTAGGCGTTTTCTAAGCCCTATCAATAGGTCCTTTTGATATTGTAATTTGTACCACAGAAAACACATTACAACAAATTTTGTAAACTCAGAAATTAAAATGTGCAAATGGGTACTCCAATTTTTCGATCTTAATATTGAATCAAATATATCTACAGAAGTACGATTCAATTGAGATGAGTATACTACCAAAGTTTGTTTGCGCAATTTTCTATTTAATATTTAATGAACTAAAAGATACTTTTCATGCTCTAATATACCGCTAACTTTAATTTAACACAATTAAATGCTATTCGTTGTTGAGTTTTTAGCACTTCTGGGCGACATCACATCTATGAATAGAGACGTTAATTTAGATATGTTGGCCTCATTTATTTTTGAATATATATGTTAATCATTTGATCATTTTGCTTTTGTATATTATAATATCCCCTTCCAAATTGTTTACTGAGAAACATATTCACTTTCATTAGTTATCTGTTGAACATCTAAACGCTTTGTTTTACATTCACCTGTATTTATAAGCAATTCAGGAACTATGTCATAATGTCACATTATAGTAGCAGTACCTCACCAACTTTCTCGTTAGTATCAATTTGTGCCTCAGATATAAAATTATTTGAATCATATATAAATGAAGGTTAGATTTGAGACGTAACGCTAAACTATGTGTTTAGTGATGTGTGGATATTTTATAGACCTCGCGTACTGCGCCAGATGTAACGGCTTCAATTATACGTGTAAAGATGGAAAGACTCGCTTAGTATACGAATTGGATACAGTTGTTTGACAGGTGAATACTCATTAATACCACTACAAAACTCTATTATTAAATAACAGGAAATGTCAGTATGAAATTTAACGACTGTCTTCTGGTAATCATAACTCAGCACAGACGTTTCAAGTAAAGTGTGTCATTTAATTAGTTTCCATTTAACCAAATTATTTCTGACATGAAATGCGTTGTCAATTTATAAACAAGATTTCATTTGTGGCCTCAGCAACACAACCCCATCTCTTGACTAAGATGTTCCATTACCTTTATGCCTGGTAATTAAAATTCTAAACTCTTCTCCAGACTAGCTCAGGGTATTACACAAGGAGACTATGCCAGTGTGTCCGTGGTTAAGTTAGCTAGGGTCAGTTCAAGTGGAAAAAAAGATATCCTCTGTTTCTTTGAAACCAGGATATTTCGTTGACTTAACTGACTGTAAATTAATGTGAAGAAATGTGGACGTTCTTAAAGTTCTGGCTGATCTCGTCGTTGGCAGTAAAACCCCCACGGAGGCAGTAGGACATTACATCGCGTGATTCCCTAATTAATCTCTCAGGCCTACAGTGACCTTACAGTCGCAGAACATATAGGCACGCCGCAGTAATTAGACCTAATGAAACCTATAAAATGGCTCCGCGGCGACCAACACAGGCCTGCTTCTGTCTATTCTTGCTCTCGCGTGTTGGTCTCCTTCGAGACGGCCTGTTTACAGGTGCGAATTAATGTTCTTATATTAAAACTAAATTACAAATCTCTGTGGGCTGAACCTACATGGGACGACGTCCTGCCGTCGCCAAACAAGATGGCTAAAATTCTCATTCAAAAATTAATTAAATATCACAGTCGAAAAATTACCAATCAGGTGATCGCTAAAGGCAAAATTTACTCATCACGTCACTTAGTTACCATGGAAACACATCAACAGCTGCTCAGAAACTAGGGCCTTCTAAAAACATTAAAAAAACAACGGGAAGACATATAAATGTGTTGCAAATCAAAATAAAACCTCAAAATTACTAATTATTATAATTAATGTACAAAAGGGAAATGATATACGTGAAATCAGATAACGTCGTGAGAATAAAGTAACAAGTAATTAATTATGTATGTGGCCCTAATTTACTACGCCACAGCAATATTCATTGAAAAAGTTTTTCACCTTGCACTCATTGAAATTGAAAAGCAAGTGCAGAAATTGTCAGAAATGAGTATGAAATTCATTGGCCTCCCAATACCACATAATATAGTAGATTCAACCGTTTACAATGACTAAATCATTGAAATTCATATAAAAGATTGAGAATTGCACACCTACGCAACGTTTATTAGCATTTCTCTGTTATAGATAGATATGTGCTACCACGGAGTTTTTATAGGTTTTTTTAATATGCACAATTCTTTACTGCATGACATTGATCCATCTTTAACAATTTAGACAGTGTATTGCAAGAGAGCGCGCTGACAGAAAACGGTTTTCCGACTTGATTCACTAGGTATTAGCACTGCTTATTCATTACGTTACTTTACGTAAAAAAATATATACTAAAACCTGGACAGAGAACGTAGCTATGAATAAAAATAACACATAAATCAGATAAGTGGTTATCGAGTGATAAGCGCACTAACAGACAGACAGACAGACAGAGACACGTTGAGTTTTATAATATGTATAGAAAATTAACACCAAGTAAAATTCAACTTTGTTTAAAAAAATCCTAAACAATAAATCTGTACTCCATGCGAGTGGAGCTGCGGGCACAGCTACTGAAATAATAATAAAAAATTGAAGCAACCATGTGTATACTCGAGGAATTAGTTAGTTACATGCTGAAGAATTACCTCACAAATCCTCACTACCATTTTACCCTTTACTTTTGTATAAAATATAGCTCCGTGTTAACTCTAGCAATCTCATAGGATAATAGACAGTTCCAGATAAGCTTTATCTAACTGCATTGGTATAGCATCAAGCCACCACGCCCCGTCTCACAGTCTGGACCATGTATTCACTCACCGCTGGATAATTGTCTCAGCTACGCAGTACGCATCTTGATAGCGGCATCTCGCACACAGTCTTTGTCCGCAGCTCGTTGTCCTCCTCATGGCCGGCTGCACCTAAGGTCGTCGCAGTCGGTGGAAGGACACACACGTCTCGCACTTGTTGCGTGTTCGCCTTATATTTAGGCCACCACACAGGTATGATGTCACCTACTTTCTCAACACACGGCTTGACTTCGTGGCTCTCTGGCGCAGTCCTGTGTTATCCTTACTGGCCCGTACAAGCTGCACGCGTCCTCTTTTGATAATCTTAAAAATATTAACCTCTTAAAATGTGAGTGATATAATTGGGAAACACCTTAAATTTAAAAGTTTACGAATACTTGCAAATTTCAAATTATAATTTTTAACACCATTTTACCTGACAACTTCTTTCATTAACATCCATTAAACAGATCCCCGACAAAACAATGAAAAGTTTTTTTTTATCTGGACTATTTTTATCAACTTGCTTGCGGAATGTTTATTTACTTAACTTGGATTATCATCTTTACCTAAAAGGGCTCACATTTTTCCTCGCCGGCCATTAAATAAACCTGCGAACATTTTCCCACAGCAACAGTTCCTCCATAAAAAAACTCTTTGGGCGCGCCTTTCTCATTTTGATCAGAAAACACCATTGCCTGTGTCAAATTCGTATTATTTAAAGTATTTATCTATTTAAATATAATGTAAGGAAAGTGTTTTTGAAGACATGTGCCAACTTTTATCTTTAGTCTTAGTCATATTTATCTAAATCAGAATTTTTATTTCAGATAATTCAGTACACTTTAGTAGAAAATGGCACTGCTTAGTAACAGTCGCGATAATTTCAAAGCCAGTAGTCAACTACTACAGTTAAAATTCGTTATTTAAAATATTGTATAATAACATAGGAGTCATGTTAGTTATAATTAAATAATTTAAAATTAGGACTTTCCCTAACTTAACCTCCAATAAAATTGAATGGTTCACAATTCTCTGTAAGAACTCACTCACTCCTTCATGTTGCTTTAGATACTCATGAGCACATAATCTTAGAAAATTCAGTTTAACCCTTATTCTAGGGCGGAATTTATTATACACATGTTTCTTAAAATTTTCCCAATAATTTACATTTTACTTTTTTTTAATATCAAGGGCCAAACCCGTATACTTGGTAACAATAACTGGAATTTATTCCCGTAATGTTCGGAATTATTTCACAGAGATTAAAATATTCATTAAATTTGAAATTTCCTGTATTATAAATATGTAATATTATCTAACACAGGCTCGATGGCATCCTAGTCTCAACTCACTTCTACCGCGATGGGAACACCTGAGCAGCAATTCTGCTTGCTGTCACTTTTTGTTACTCCAGACTTACTCTTGTATAACAACGCAAATTTTTTTCAATGCAGTGCCACGGTGGTGCATCGGTTGGACTACTCACCGCCCACCAAGCAACGGGTTCGATTCCCGGCTAGGTCACTCCTGCATTTTTCGTATTTGGGAATAATGTTGCTCCACAATCACCTCGCTTCACCCTCATCGGTTGTCATCACCTCGATGTTAAGAGCCGCCCAAATCTCTTCACTCACTCACTCTTCTTAATGGACTGATATCGTCTCTGCCAACTCGTGACACATTTCTTTCCGGCTTACAACCTATTCTTTTTTTTTTCTTAACCGCTAAATCCAGCTCACTGCAATCATGAAACAAAAGCCAAACACAAAATATACCAATTCGTTAAATCAAGTGGCACATGGGGCGAGATCCCTCCCTTCACCCATAATAAGGTGAAAAATCATGCCAGCTTCGACAAATGAGAATTGCCGTACACAAATAAGCATTTAATTACAAAATTAAGGGTCATGATGTATCTAGTACTATTTTGACAAAAATTCAGTAAGGAAATTTTTAATATTTTATTGATAACTATGTAAAATTATTAAAATGTATTATGCAGATATTATTTACAGTCTCCCTTAGAACATGTAAAATAGAAGCAATACTTTTAGCCTCTCTTCTTAAACGTTGCATTTGCATGTTGGTTTCGTTTATATTAACATTTAATTTACATAAATTACATTTTCAACAACCTTGTCAATATATAAATCTTAGGGCATGATTACATTAAAAATTAAAGATTCTGAGCTATGATGTCATACACTTTACAACTGACAATGAAATTTAAGAATAATAATACTCAAATATCTTTGCGTTATTATTTAAAAAACCCTGTTCATACGAGAACTAAATTTGTTAGACGAAAAATAAATAATCAAACATTTTTTGGTTAAATTCATTAAAATTATAAATATATAGAAACAGTTAATCAGGAAAGAAACTGCCTTTATTAATATCCATTAAAATATGTTTAAGGAGGGTCAATATCAGAAGAAAATACAGTGTTTGGATATACATTTTGGCGGGAAGAAAACACAAAGAAATAATTACAACATGAAATAAATTTAACTAATTTTTAATTACTCAATATTATACAAACTAAAAAAATGGCAAATCAGCTTCTTCGGTGTTATTCATCTATTCTCAGGAAGCCTAAAACACAACAAACACATCATGATTCATTCTATCACATATCTATAATTGAAGCACATAAATTCTTAGAAAATGTTTTTCGGTCAATTTTCCAAGGAAGTAATCGGGATGCAACTTATACGTTCATTAAAAGTTTAAACAATTCAGGTAAAACGAAAGTATCTGTTATCAAAAAATTAAATAAAACATTATTTTTTAAATACGTATTAATTGGCACAATAAATTAGAATTACACAACCTAATTTAAAAATTCCCTGCAGATTTCTTCTATAGCCCTTCAGAATCAACTTAAACCAGTACAATGCTAATTAAATATTTAACTATAATTGTGGGTAAAATATAGCATATTGAGGGGAATGTTAGAGAAAAAATAACACAATAATTGTACATAACCTTGAAGCAGTAACATTAAATGACAAAATAATCGAAGTGGAAGAGAAAGAACAATTTTTTCCATACATTGTGTCATATGCAGCGATCTGAGGCATGCAAATTTTTTTATATTATTAATGCATTAATATGTCCTCAGCTCCCTATACAGAATGAACAAATGATTAAAGTTGTGGAGCATTACCGAAAATTATAAAAAAAAAACAATGTTTTACTGCCAAATTTACAACCAAAATTTTTTTTTGATGAAATATGTTTAAATTAAATAAAATTTTTTTGAAGTTAATGCACGTAATTATAATGGATTTGTTTGGTAATGTAAAATTAACATAATAAATATAAAATTAAAAATGCTATAAACTATCCCAAAAACATACATTCTTAAATACATATAAACTTTTACATATATATCAAAATTTGAATGTTTTCCATAATGTATACTTTGAGATGTTTATCTTATTTAAATCCCAAAAACCAAAAACAAAATGATTTTTATAATATTGCAAAGACAATTATTTTACATTTATTGGCCTTAAAGGCACAAAATTATCTTCGCGAGCATTCGTGGAAGGTAAAAATATTTTACTAGGGGTCAATTTTCGACAAGGTGACACACATTCACTTTGAGAAGCTACGTTAGAGGGCAAAAAATATATATATATTCCACTACACCTCAACTAGCAGTAGAAGCTACTGTACTACCTCGGCAATTAAGCCGCATAATATATTTAAGAAGTACCACTTGGCAGTAATGGTAGCTAGATTACGCACTACCATGAATTGAATGTTACCACATATTCAGAAGTGCTAACAAATACAATAAATATCACGAAACCCGCAACAAATATTCGTATTGTGGAGTTAACTTCCAGCAGACCCAAACACGAATTCAGACGAGCAGCGATCTCACTTCTATGTGCGCAGCATTCAATTCGAACTGCAACATTTTTGTAGACGGTACCGCTCAAAGCAGCGACAACATATTAACCAAACTACTTTACGAAACCTCAACTAGACGTTGATGTTACTGGCACGTGTCCGTCTCCATAGCTGGTGCGCCAGTGCAGTCCTGCTGCAGGGCTACTCAACTGCACTACTTCTCAGACACGACTCCTCTTCTCATATACGGACAGCTAATCACAATTTATATTGGCACACCACTCGGCAAGGAACTAGAATACAATCTTTATCAAAGTAGACATTGGTGGAACAACATAATACAAGCACCGCCTCACAAGGTTACTTACAAACCTATGTTATTATTACAAATAAAAATATTCAAATACTACTATACAACGCATTAGTCCTTTGGTAAACAAAAATAACTACATTTAAGGCGCCGGTTGTGCTGGGCACTAATTTTATGACCAATGGCGGTGCCAGAAATGAAAGTGCATTTCAGCTTTAAAGTTTAGTTCTATTTCGATACCCCTGCTGTCTCCTTGGGATTTGTTGTGTCTACTCGAAGTGAAATGGCACTATTGNGCACTAATTTTATGACCAATGGCGGTGCCAGAAATGAAAGTGCATTTCAGCAATATAGTTTAGTTCTATTTCGTTACCCCTGCTGTCTCCTTGGGATTTGTTGTGTCTACTCGAAGTGAAATGGCACTATTGAGACAGTATTTGAAGTTANTACCCCTGCTGTCTCCTTGGGATTTGTTGTGTCTACTCGAAGTGAAATGGCACTATTGAGACAGTATTTGAAGTTAGTTGTTGAAAAGTAGCAGCGTTTTGCTGTTATACTGATGCTATGATTGCTACGTTGTTTGGAATATATTTTGGAGATTCTGAAATATATAATAACTTCGTACAGGCTGTACTATAGGGGTTTTTTTGTACTTGAAAAGTGTTCTGCTTATGTAAACCAAAGTAAATTTGACCCGTGGAGAATGTGATTAAGCTGAAAGGATAGGGTAAGTTGTCTTGTAAACGAATATTATATTTTAAAACTTTGTTGGTAACTGATCCATAGACGCAGGTGTTNGGGTAAGTTGTCTTGTAAACGAATATTATATTTTAAAACTTTGTTGGTAACTGATCCATAGACGCAGGTGTTTTTTAAATATCTGACATTAATGTTTAATTTCTAAAATGTTTTCACTACACATGGCGTTAGATGTGGAACAACTGTTACCACCCGTGTTTGGGCATAGACACTTTCCAGTACCTGCAGTCCGATACCATTCACGAAGCGTTGCCGAGCTTGTAGATCCAGGCATTCGTCATGAAACAAAACACACTAAATCCAAACTCAAGATAAATGTATGCAGCGTGGTGCAGTTAGGTTGTGCCGCTGCTGCAAGGAATACGTAGCCACGTCTGGATTAGAACGACAAAGATATACACCACATGTTACATTTTAGCAGCGGGAACGCATTATCATATTTTCAACAAACTAATCACATAGAAGAATCACAATCAATAACAACAACACAATGTTTTGGCATTAATTCTGGTGCGCAGAAGAAACAAAGGCAAAACTATTACAAGAAGTACTTAATAACACTTGTTTGGTTACCAAAGAATATAAACATTAAAGTGTGGGGATTATACTTCTTTTGTATTTTTCATCTACTCCTAGTAAGTTTAAAACCCAAAAAAGATAGTTATTCATCCATACACCTATACATTACTTAAGCACAAAATCTGATAGAAAAAATGTTATGGGTCAATTTTTCTAAGAAATAGCTGACACATGTTCTACCTTTAAAAAAAGGTCTTAAAATTCGCTAACAATGAAGGTAGAAATAATATGAAAAAGTTAATAATAAGTATAAAACTTAAACAGTAAAGATAATTGAACACAAGCAATCAGGTTTACCTTATTCAATTAAAGATAACCCTTGTGATTTATTCTGTAGCCATTGAACGATAGTAAAAAAGAGTCAAACCCACATTTAACATTCAACTCTCATTGTGAGTTATAATAATCCACAATTGTGAGAATGTTAAGAAACAGAGGAAAGTTATGATTATTGTGCCGTACTTTGGTGCAGAAACATTAAAACACAAAGTAGTTAAAGTCGAAAATCAAGAAGCGCTGATACCAATTTATCATACACATAAAATTACAACTTGTCAAAAATTGTCCTTATTAAAAGAGCATTTACATTTTATAAATGCTCTATTTAAAATCGTACAAACTATTTATATTGTGCATCTTTTCTGATTATCATAAAAAAAACTACAAAGTTAGCACAACACAATATTAAGTATTATTTTTGTATTAGAGATTTAATGTATATACAATCAAGAAAATCGCCTAAAGCCGAAAAACACATTTTCTTGGTTTTGTAACATTAAGTTCAAACATAAATATAAACGGAACATTGCAATGAACGTATCAGTAAAGCATATCTATATAATTACCTCATCTATAATTAGATACCTGAAAAGTTTTTCAGTTCAACGACATGCTGGCTAGATTCTACAGTCTTATGTACAAATAACAAATATGCTGATATCAACTGCACATTGGTGACAAATAGCTTAATTTATATAAAAGAACCTGCTTAGTATTCTAGTTTGTCCCAAAATGAATCCGTTAATTCTTCAGTTCTCTATCTATAATATTAATGAAGTTTTTTTGTAATTTTTTGTCTCAGAATTTATATTAAAAACCACTATTTACTGTTTAAAAATAATTTTATAAACTATCGAATTAATGTTTTGTTTGGAAGTAAAGTACAGAAATATATTATATAGCTATTCCAAACCATAGATGCTCAAATCAATATGAAGAATATTTAATCAAACACAATAAACTAAGGCACACATTAAAAGTAAAGAAAAAGGAATTCCTCGAGAACAGCAAGTAACTATAAAGTCTCAAATTATTATTAAAAATATCGCTGAATAAAATATAATTAACTATAACCAAACAAATTTTTTTTAAAGAATATTAAGTTAGAGTTATATGTATAAAAATAAATTCCTTTTATTTAATTAACATAGTAAAGTAAGTTTCTTAATGTTTTAACACACATAATTAATTTATCATTGTCTTTATAAAATTATAAACTCCACTTTATTGTGATAATTTACATTTATGGTAACAAGGTATAAATAGGGACGTGCAAAATTCACGTTATTTTGTGGCTGCAGAATAAACTCCAACATGCTGTATGTCCGTTTGACTTCTGTCATTTGGTGTCAATTTCTGTGGCACGTCCCATGGTTTCATTTGGCCAATATCACCTCAGCGCTGGAGAAACACTTGTGCAGTTGGTAAACGACGCCAAATAGTTGCCAGTAGACAACTAAATCAAGAATTGCTCTCAAGACGGTAAAATGCATTTATTTCAAGCATTCTACTAAATAATAACAAGAACTTTGCACGTTTGTAGGTATTAAGGCTTCAATTTATAGTTTTAAAATTAAGAGTTTTATGAAGAACAATGTTTGAAATTTTATTATTAAACATATTCATAATGATTAAGTAGTTGTAGTAATTTTCACTTAAAACACATTCTGCACATTGAATTAATAATAATCTAGCTATAAATTCTAAAAAATAATCCAACTATATAGTTATATTAAAATTGTTCTATAAATTAATTCATTGACTAGATGTTGTATGCGAATTAGGTAGAAATATGGGATTTCAAAATTGTTGTTCATATATTGATTAATTTATCTTTGCTTATTTAAAACTTTAATTAGAATAACCTCTCTTCTCGATATAATATGTTTATAATTTATATAATGTATATATTGCAATATTAATATAGTTTGTTTTTATGATCAGGATATTTAAATACATAGCGATTTTCGTTTAGAAAATCTCTTGTTTATTACTCGTGAAATTATGTATTTAATCTCCTATTAACTCCTTTAACGTTTAATTTTACATTATTTTTTATCATACTAAATTACTTGAATATTTCTAGAATTACCACTTTTCTCCATATTTTTTAAACCATATTTTTAAATATGGATTATTTTAATTATTTTGTTACCATTTGTGCTGCTGTTCTAGATATTTTGTTGTTTTATTACTATAATTTTAAATTTTTTTTAAATTTTAAATTAAGTATTCTGGTGGATCTGAATTCTGGAATTGATTCTCCCTTAGAAGAAGTATCTTTCGTTAACAAAATTAATGTTTGTTTAATAAAACAAATGGTATTAAAGCAATAATTAAATGTTTCCCTATAACAACTAAATATAATTTTTGAACTAAATTATCTCTCTCATGAATTAATTATAAAACTTTTGTTACTTTTTCAAAATTTTCAATATAAGCTTTTTATAGTTTATACATTTTTCGATAAGTTTTGTTATTCAATAGAATAGGTTTTTGTTTTATTAGTTCACAGCAATAAAGTTTAAAAATATTGTATTATTTTTTATATTATATAATTGTTGTAACACAATTATTGAAACTCGCGTGACAATATTTTCTACCAACTTCTCAAGCTAGAGAAAATTTAATACCTGTAGTATTAATATTACATTTTATATATCTATTCGAGAAGATTAAATTTCATTATTATATTCACGTTTATATAACGTTCGATTCTCTACTTTAAATAAATTTAAATTATGAGGAGGTAGATAATACTAATATCTAAACTTTATCTCCTAATAATTTTCCAAATAATGGTAGCTGTTGGTCACAATTGAATATCTTATAAAAAAAAATTAATGCTCTTCTAAAATCGCCAGATGAAAATATTATATAGAACTGTGTGGTGTTGATCATAGATATCCTGTAAAGTAATAAATACATTTAATCTGAAACATTGAAATGAATTCATCTTAGAAAAAAAATAAAAATATTTTTTAAGGTGGCTATTATATATGCTTTTACTGAAATTCATCATGTCTACAAGAAAAAACTATATTGCACTTCATTAAATAACAATTGTTTAACCAGTGGGTGAACCTGAAGATAACATTACTGCTTATTCAAAATACCTCATAAATAAAAATTTTAATATATAAGAGCAATTGTAAAATTATAACCAAACAAATTCCCACACAAAATTAATAAATTACAAAACCGCACATTAATGTTAATAATTAATATTTTTTTAAAGGGATATATCAATTGACTTAAAAATTCTGATATCAAAATTGACTTTACAATTTGGAATACGTTATATTGTAATTGTAGTATTTCCAGTAACAGAAATTATAAACCAGGATCAGGATGATCATACGTCTTTATTTTATCAGTGTATTGTAAACTTATGTCGGACTTATAAATGTAAGAAATAAAATAATTCGCAAAGAAAGTTGTGTATATGGACCGATTAAATAATAAAATTAATTTATTTTGATTTCAAAAATTTTAATAAAAAATTGGCGCAAATGATACAAATAATAAACATTATGTAAAAATTGGAGATGGACGAAGTATTTATTATGCCATCTTTAGTAGAAGAACAAAGTATAGATATAAGGAGCAACTATTGTGAGAGACAAAAAAATTATTGACATATGTTTTCAGTTAAATACTATTGTTGATAATAACATTATTTACATTCCTCAAACTTCAATTTGTAATGTTTTTTCAATTTATTAAAAAAACAACTTTTAATAAAAGAAAAAATATTATTAAGTATATATAAATAATTATAATTAATTGAATTGTTTCACGTATTTTAAATCTTATTTTATGTTTTATACATTTTAAAAATAATTGATAATGTTTTTCAAAACGTACTGAACATGAATAGTTTGATATATTTCTTATGTGACGCATTTAACTTGGTTAAAATTTTCCTGCTACACTCACATTGATACAAAGATTTATTTCTTAGTTTATTCTTAAATAAATAGTTTAATTTATTTTTCTTGATTTTTGTATAGATACCATCTTTCTTTCTTTAAGTATCTAGAGTTGATTTGTGGGGTTGGGTTAGTAATTTATGTTAAAGTTTTGAGAGGTTTTATTTTGTGAACTTGTAATCTACGTTAGATCTAGATTTATTCTCTACTTTATGCGTCTAAACTACTTTACTTTATATTAAAATATATAAATATTTGAAACTACTTGCGGTGGATATTTCACTGTCGCCTAAGTTGCCGGTCTCTTACAGGGCTGGAGATTATCACCGTCGTCAGCCATAACTATACAGTAGCCCCCATTATTAACGAACCAGATTACTAAACCGTAAATGCTTCAGCACTGAAAAGTGTAGCAATTTACGAAATATTCACAAATTGGGACAAGAAAATAAGGGACAGTGTTTTGGAAAACCCTAGATAAAGATTGTAGCAGTTGTTTAGAAATGAATCAGCAAGTGCACGTAAAAATCCAAAGCGGAATTACAAACGCTTCAAATTGTCGTGGAAACACCGTCACAAAACCAGATCTTCTACGCTATGTTAAGTTATGGACATATTTTTCGTTTTGAAAATTCAAAATTTGGCACTACCAGTGTTGGGATTAAAAACTACCCAAAATTTAACATGGAAATCAAAATTAACATCAGAATCAATTCAGCAGTTACGTCAAAGAAAATCCCTCACAACAATATTAAAGTTGAGAAAATATTTGAGTTGAAGAAAATAAACCACATTATTTTTCATATATCGGTAGAACAACTAAAATTCAAAAAACAGAAACCAAGAATATTTTAAGCATCAAGAATATCGATAAAGATTAACAAACAAGACCATTAAGCAAATACAACATTAGTGACGTAAATTTTACAATCTACACATGAAAAATATTTTAACTACTGAATTACAATCGAGAGACTTTTTCGTATTTAGAAATAATATTTATTTCTTAGTACTACCAAAAGAAAGAGAGTGATGTAAGACATCTTACATTTCTCTAATTTCAAAAATTAAGGGAAATTTAGGAAAAAATAATTAAAGTACTCTTGAGTTTGTGAACTCAGAGAAAGGAAAATCAGATTGTCTTACACGCTTTTTCGCCCAGTCAGTACCGCTAAAAAACTCATGGTTTTGTAGATGAGTTATACATTTATCGACAGGGATAGAGTGATCAAAGCTATATCTCAGAATCGAAAATTTTACTGCCCGAGTGTGGCGTGTATGGTCTAATTTGCTAATCAACTTTAGCATTACTCTTGCAAAGCTGAAAATGTCAGTTCTCCCTGCACTAGAAGTTTCAGTGGCCAAACCGAAATCTGTGAGAACAATATGGCCGTCATCTGCAACAAGAATATTTTCAAGATGTATATCGTTGTGCGAGATTCTTGCCTGACGTAACTCTTGAATGGCAACAATTAATTCAGCCATTACTTTCTTCACCACTAGCACATTTATGCGGAATTTCCGATCTTTAATTACATCACGCACGGTACCAAATCTGCAATAGTCTAAAACAAAATACATTTTTCCAAAACTAACAAACGCATAGATAAGCTGGTTCTGAAACACCATTCCCGACACTCTTAGAAGCGCTTGCAACTCCGCCTCAGTTTGATAGTTATGCGCTTGTTCTTTCATAGCAAACAGACCGTCGCAATCATTACCATTGCGTTTTTTCACCAAATAAATTTTCCCATAAGATCCATGCCAATAGCTTCAGACCTGAAACAAACAGAAAGTTGTGTGAGCTTATAACTAAAAGCGAACATACTAATTNTTTTTTCACCAAATAAACTTTCCCATAAGATCCAGCTCCAATTTTGCGAAGAATTTTGAAACTATCCATGCCAATGGCTTCAGACCTGAAACAAACAGAAAGTAGTGTGAGCTAATAAATAAAAGAGAACATACTAATTAAGCTCTTAAATTNGAAACAAACAGAAAGTAGTGTGAGCTAATAAATAAAAGAGAACATACTAATTAAGCTCTTAAATTTAATTCTATAGTTGGTATTTTTATATACTGTTAATCGTAGTGTACATACTATAAACAATATATTTATTAAAACAGGGAAATTATAGTCAATAGGCCCAGATATTTGCTTGACTTAATAAAACATGTACCATACGCCAAAACCTGACTAATACGAGACAAAGAATCTATTCAGTATTACAAAATATAATAAAACCGGAAATAATTCTGGAAATTAAGTTTATCCCTTNACGAGACAAAGAATCTATTCAGTATTACAAAATATAATAAAACCGGAAATAATTCTGGAAATTAAGTTTATCCCTTCAAATCTGCCTGTATACATATACATTGAGCAATTTTGTTCACCTTTGTATTAAATTTTTTATACAAGTTCTATACATTTCTGTACTAAATTTCTAATTGAAGAATTGAAATGCGTACATTTATAAAAACTAATTTAAATAATTCGAAACTATAAGTTGACTACGATGGCGGTAATATAATTCTCAATTAATTCTTGCACTTTCTACAGGTTCCCATGGCTAATAAGGTTGGACATGTCTTAATTTAAGAAAACAAAAATTACATTGTTAATCGGTCCTATTACAAATGATTACAATGCTTGACCTACCTCGTACTTTTTATCAACGTCGTGGCTACATGTAGACTTTTTATTAAAGAGAATGTGCAATTAATTAAAAAATACTAAATTTTATTATAACTGTTACGTTAGTGACATATTAGTAAGGCCCAAAGGCCAGCACACCCTCCACCCTCCCGCACAGCAACTGTACTCGGATGAGTAAGCCAGTGCACGGCACTTTCTCCTCTTGGTCTCTTCTGGCCATTCAATTTGCTTTAAGCCGTTACTCTGTATTCTACCGGTTTTCTCTTTAAAAACCTGTCCTCCTCGCCAATCAAGAGTACTCAGACTTACAATTGTTAAAGCCTTTACCTGAACACCCTTTAATGGGTCATCAGAAATTCGCCGATTCTATTTATCGAAATCCTCCAGTCTTCTACCAATTTTGGTGGCAAATTTACTCTATATCCGGTATATATGTCTGTTCTCCATTATGGTTCTTGCTTCCAAGTGAATGCCCATCTCTTCAATTTTCACTCTGAATTCATCTCTCAGATCTTCTGTTTTCAAGAAAATCATAAGCACATGCTGTGCGGTGTCGTCGACGCCGCAAACCTCGGAGAGCGGAGATCTCACAAGCCGCAGGCTGTGTAGCTTCGCCTTGAAGTTCCCATGACCAGTGATTAGCTGCATGTAGTGGAAGTTCGTGCTCATCCTCTTACAATTAACCCTCGTGCTAATGTCGGGAAGGAGCTCATATGTCTGTCTTCCTTTTGTGGAGTTCGTCTATCTGGTTTGCCATTCCATGATGATATCTTCATAAACAGCCTCCTATTCTTCCTTTGACAGCCTGCCAGCTCGCGATCTCTCCACCACGAGGC
>NQII01011982.1:18714-36327 GCA_002778355.1 Clitarchus hookeri
CCCAAAGGTTCGCCAATACTAGTAACTTTGTAGAAGTGTTACAAATGCCACTAAGGTTATATGACATCACCATTTTCCGTAGTGTGTGAAACACCGGGAGGAACATTTTTCAGCAGTAAACGATATCGATCTCTCTTTAAATAACATGATTACCAATCAAATCTGTTGTTTCTAGCAAATTTTGGGTGAAAACTACTACAAGTAATATCAGGTTGTGTGTAAGGTCATATTAAAATATTAACTTTAAATATGATCAAATGCTCTATATTAGTTATGGTGGCCATGTGTCTTAAACTCACGGTGACAATCTATTGTAGAAGTAGGCGACAGGCATATCCACAGTCACTGCTACTTCCTGTAGCGGCTCGGGTGACGTCTGCAGGTTCTCCTGCGGCTGCTTTGTTGCCGGTGTGTTGGCCAGAGTGACGTGACGGTGCCGGCGGATCAGCACATAAGCACACAGCCACAGCAGCACGCTGGCCAACACAAGGGCAGCAAACACAACCAGCATGAAGACTACAGCCAAGCCCAGCCCCTGTAACATGCCCGCATCTTACAGCACTCACTGATTACTGTAANGTTACTGTAAGTATTGCATCTCACTGACACTTACTTCTTATTAATATCACACGCTTAGTGAAAACATTCGTGGAATACTCATACAAATACATCCTTCTATTTATGAGATTTGTGTTTTTACAAATTAGCTATTACTTAATACTATTAATAATTTTTTTTCAAATATAAATTTGTAATTCGTATGTAGTCAACAACATTGAACTGTGGGACTTCTGAATTTAATAATTCCTGAATAAATTAAGCATTTTAACAATGTTCTAAATTTATTTAAATTCATATCTACAAATAAATATCCGATAACGTTAAATGATTTGTGTTAACGGGCATAAAAATATAGGTTTCTTAGATAATTGTTATTTTTGCCAATATTGTAAACACTGTGACATTTTCTGAATCGTGATAAACATCTAGCATTCAATACAGCATATTAGTTAAAAACGGTTGCACTGCGTGAAATACAGCAGAACATAGAGACAACCAAAAATGGAACACCTCATTAAGCATTTCGTCTATAAAGTTATATGTGATTAGGAAGTTCATTGGGTCGAAGGTGTCAAGATAACAAGTGTTATTTATTTAAATTACATTTGAACCATTTGTGAATAACTATGTAAGTAAAGTTTTATAAAAAATCGGTGGAGCTTCAATAATTTTTTTTTTGCTACGTGTGTAATGGAATTGATTATCATTCAAAACTGTAGTTGTTGTGAATACGAGAATTGTAAGAAATCTTGCAAAACTAACAAGAAAATAATAAACGAACATACATATTTTGCCATTAAACTTCGAAATGTGTGTAAATGTAATTATTACAAGTTACATAGACATTATAGAACCTCATGTGTATTTAATTAATTGTGAATGCATATGTAACTCAATTGACTTTATAATTATCACAAACTTTATAATTTTTGTTTAATTGATTAGTTTGCCCATGCAAGTACGGCTTACGTGAATGCTCACTTCTGCGGTTCCCGTAAATGAATTTACATCTCACCACTATACCTTAATGTTCTGTGACTGCAAAAATGAGAGTTTGGAATTTATGTACATTGCGCCTCATATATGTCGAAGTAATTGTTTATGGTTATGGACAATACGTGATTTGTATTACCTTTGTATAGTTTTTTTGAACTGCCTTTGAATATTTTTAGTCTAATGAAATATATCTTCAGACAAGACATAAATATAACACATATTGGAGTGTCAATATTGTTTCCACTTTAGTTGCCTAGTGTTTTTATTACAGAATATCATTATGCCAAATCGTGTTCCTGTAATGTTATTTAAACATTTCCTAGCCATAAACGTTAGATAACTAGATTTGATATTAGAACATTGTCATATTGAGTTATCGTCGCACAATGTAAGTTAAATGTTTACGGTTTTCTTGGACTCTTAACGACAGCATGACATCCAGAAATCTAAAGCCTTCCGAGTATGAGGACTGTGCTAACAAGCCTGGAGTTGTTGTTTTCACTATAAGAACACCAATAAGAGGATGTATGATAGGAAGAGGGTGGGAAATTAAGATATTTCATGGGTAGACCAAAATTGATCTATTTTCATAGAAGTGGCGCGGAGTAGAAAAATTTTACTTGTTGAAAAGCCTATATACAAAATAATAAACAGTCCCTCTGTTATGATTATTTACTCTCAAAACCTATTTTTTGTATAAATTCAAAAAATAACTTTTAATTTTTAATATTGTACTCCAACTATTTCAACGAAGTGAGCCTTGCGTTCAAGAAACAAATGCAAACAAAATGAGATATGCACAACTAGAAAGTCTAAACTGCGGATGGTGATAGCGAACTTTCACCTATTAGTGAATGATATCAACGACAACTATATGCAGAAGATGCATACAATGCCAAAAAAGGGAATAAAGCTCTTACCAATCAGAATACGCGTATTATGTTTTTGCATTTGATTTGCAACAGTGCCTGCCAGCTACTTCATAACTTACTCAGTCTCTTTTTGTAACAGATAGTTGGGAACAATTAATTTGACGATCTACGATTTTGATTCTGATGAAGCTAATTGCTATATTTGTTATGAAACTTTACCTGGAAGAGTTAAGTTGAGAAATTGTGGCGGCTCTTAACCACGAGGTCTTGAGAGCTTATGTGGGTTAAATGAGATGAGAATGGAGTAGCGCCGGAATGCAAGAGGGAGAGAAATAGGAGATCCCGAGAAAACACTGCAGACCAGTGGCATCGTCCGCACGATTTGCACTTGCGAATTTTTGGGATTGACCCAGCCGGGGATTGAACCTAGTTCGCAAGCAGGCTAACCGCTCACCCACCGCGGACCCTTACCTGGAAGAGGTTGAAATAATATTTTTCATGAATGTTGTTTAATACGCACTTGTAAGTGGTCAAACACACGTGGAGTGTGACAATGACCATTCTGTAAATTGAATGTAGAAAAAGAACAGACCGATGAAGACCAAACATCCGGATTATTGGGTTCAATTAATTAGGTTGAACAAACAGATGAATCCATTTCTGGAGTATGTAATGTAAACAAAGACTTTTTTAACTGTAATAGTGTTTCGGTCATACTCTAGGACCTTTCGTTTTGAAGAATCTAAACGGAGATTGTGATAGGTGCTTTTGGCACTCAATACAGTGGTTCAAATACACTAGGGAGATTAAACCTATTCGCGTACAAAATAGCAGTGAAGATGAATTTTCATATTCTGCACATCATATTAGGAGACTTGGGAAACACAGACTTTCCGCATATCTAACTCTCCTCTGGCAGGTATCATTAGCCATGAACGAAGAAAATATGAATGTTCTGGCGTATCTCATTGGCCTATTATATCGTGTTTTCTGTCCGTTATGCTAAAATTCCAACCAATGAAGTAAATCTTGAGTAAGTTAACGCAGATGCAGTTTAAAGATAATAGCGCTGTCATATTGAATGCACTATTGTCAGGGTAGTAAGTTATTAACTTTTTAAACAATAAATACCCATAATTAAACTATCTGATATCCTTAATTAGTATAAAACAAAGGGGCTTATCCACGTCTGTCTGTGTATTCGCTTAGTACGTCTAAACTACTTTATAGATTTAAATGTGGTTTTCAACATCATTTAGAAAATGATTTAAAGAAGATTTTGGTGTGTAAAACATTTAAATTTAATATAAGGATAGTAGAGAAATGTCACCCGCTTATAATCAAGGCGTAAAAAACAGTTCTTAGGACGATTACATGGCTTGCGCTGACTAAACCATAAGAGATACATCAAATTCAATTACTACAGAATTGTAGCTCTCAAAAGGGTCTATAGAAAAGTCCTCGATAACATATGTTATCTTTTAAGGATGACCCATAGTAACCATTTTTGTCTTTCAAACCGGGCGAAGCCGTGCCGTTTCGCTAGTATTATACAAATGTCTTATTGTAAGTATTTTTTAAAATGATAACACTTGCATTCTCACATGCCAAAAGTAGTAAGTCAAATTATTTTTGCAGTTATAATTGTGAATAACTGAATAATTTTAACCTAGTCACTTTAATAAAGGCTACGATAAGGTTTAGATATTACCTTTTCATAACTGCTTTGCTCACGAAATTAATTAATCTATACCACTTTTTACAATTTCACTATGTATTATCCCGATTTTTACGACGGGGACTAACATTAAAACTACTCCCTTAAAAGTTTTGTATACTAATTTATTATTCATAATGTGTGCAGATATGTGAACTGTTATAAATGCACAATTGTCATAACAATTTATGTTTATAGAAGAGAATTTTTCTTTATTACAAAAAATCCTTCCCATTATCGAAATACTTTGTTATTTAATATTCACAATATCGAAATATTTTTAGAATTTTAACAGTATTTAAAGATTTGTTAGAATTGATATGATTCTATTGCAGGCAAAATGTTGGTAAGGAACGGGTAAAATTGCCATATTAAATAGACGTTGCACACACGCAACTATTTTTTATGAACATAAGTATTTATATCCTGATAACGTTCTTGATCAGATAATCCTTAATAAGTATGTTGTTAAAAATACATAGTATAAAAAGGTAATATAGGAAATTTCCGGGGAAGCATTTCAATATTTCTTAATAGTTATGTGTATTTAATGTTAATAATGCGGCTGTAGTTATGTGTAATTGCATTACAAACAATAACAAGTGAGCTGAATAGACGTTTACAAGGAAACTCTTCTGCGCTGAAACTTCCTGCCAGTGGAAGGTTACATCATTGAAGCAGACTTTGGAAATTATATCATATAGAATCAAGAAAATTTGAGTACAGAGATTATGCACTGTTATTGGTCAATAAATTAAACCTTATTTTGTTAAATCATGGTATGGTTAGGTTTTAAATACGCGTTAGAAATAATTTCCTTAAGAATATTATTATATACGACAGACTATAAAATTCAATAATTGTGAAAGTCGAAATAATCCAGCTGTGTTTACATTGATATGATTTTGTGTATTTGATAGAAAAGAATATTTTTTTTCTATTTTGGAATTTTTGTGCAGTTCATAAAACGATCCTAGTTTGAAAGTTTGATTAAACTGGTAGGCGTTATTAAGAAAGAATGCTCTCAACTTATTATATATCTCTCGGATGAAAGGTGTAAAATATTTTAGTGGTAATCGTATATTTACTATTACTATTAAAGGTACTTATACAAAAAAAAAATGAAACACGAAAATGTCTCTTTCTTATCACTGTTTATCAGGAAGGACAACTTATCATTTGGTTATGTTATTTTGTTTCGTTCTAATGTATAAAATATTAATTATTTAAAACAAATAAAACAATTCAGTTCACATCTAAATTAAAGTAAATTTAATAATAAATGCGTGTGTCTTTAAGGTTGTACGAAGAGAATGACGTATCTCGTTATCGTAATACAAAATGTTATTTTCAGAAACACGCAATGAATGTATTTATTTGGAAGAAATAAAATTTTGTGTTGTTCATATAATTTGTAATATTTATTACGTCAATGAATGCATCAAAATATGTGTTAATTATTCTCACGACCTGATTTTCTATACCTAGTTTACAAAGATGTTACTGGAACATTAAGAAAGTTAACTTTTATTATGATCCCTTTTTACTTTAGCTAGAAATTTTGAAACATACGAGTTTACAGAACCAATATGTATGTTTTAATTCTATAAATACACATTTACGTAATTTTTTACATACATATTCGACTAAATGATAATAACATTTTTGGAGATCTGAATAACTATTGAACACTCAATGTTTTTCGTCAGCAAGTTTCGTAAACCTCGGTCACCAATACAAAAGGAGGGTAAACTCTGATTTCAGCGGTTCACTATTTCTATGCGTGATACAAATATAATTTGAATTACGGTTACTGAGTATTTCGTAAAGAGAATGTAGTGTTTTAACCCTAAGTATATTATATAATTTTTACGCTCAGAGTGAGGACTTACAGTAAGCAGCCTACATGAAAAATCACATTTTTTATATAATGTTTGAATATATGTAAATTGTTTAGAATCCGTTGTTCCTTTAAAATTGGTTTTTTCATAAAATGTTGTAAAATTCCCGTATAATTCAATGTCTCAATTTGACGCTGATATAAAATATGTCCTATTATTCTGTTTCTCAAATATGAGATTTTGATGTTTGGTATATATACGTCTTACATTTCAGACTTATCAGCGAGTTAAATATTTTATTAACTATTACTGTGGCTATACATAGAAGACCATAAATTCCAATAAAATTGTTTTTAGTATTTAATAACCACATAATGTATATGATGAATATAAATATGTATTATAATCTCAGAGATATACGAAGCTGAAGTTAAAAGCAAAATTACAGAAAAATAACCAATTATATGGATTATTACTATCAACAAGTTTCCTTTAATCAGATGAGAAATTAGAAACCGGGACATTTAATGACAAGGATATGTAATTATTTTAGGAATATGCTTAAAATCCCCTACCACTAAATTTCTATAAAACCTTGAACTGGTTCATAAGGCAGTGAAAATATTTCTGGTCAAATTTATATTTTCTAAGCCCAAATCAGTGATATGAATCAATGAAATAANATAAGCCCACATCAGTGATATGAATCAATGAAATAACATTCAGTTTAAGTAAGTACGCAAGCTACTGCCGTCTGGCGAATCAAATAAATGAACTGGTAACAATTGACTTATTACATTGGATATCTCGGTATTTTGCAGAAATCACTATTAAATCAGTAACATTCAGTCATTTTATTNGGTAACATTCAGTCATTTTATATAATTTTTATATGGCGCTGATTAAAAGTTGATCAATTTTCACCGGTTTTCACTGATTTGGCTCAAAAATCACTGATTCAGATTTACAGTGTTACTCCACAGGATTTTCTTTACTAACAAGTCATGACAGTATATAAAATTACTTGCTTGTGTAAAAATTCTAAACCTCTATATCCGGATGTACAGTAATTGCATACGTGACTCACCCCTGACTCTGGAACATCCTTCAGGTGTCCCTCGGGTGTCTCGGTGATGGGTGACGTAGCCTCTTCCAGACGTTCCCTGAAACAAGTTCCCCTGTGTTAGTGTATTGCCAGCATCCACCGAAGTCTCACATCGATCAGTTAAACTGAAATTTTACGTGGCGCAGGACATTCAATACACGGACAAAGTGCCTTCAATACCTGACCATGAAGTTCGGGTGAATAAATCCAGGCCTCGCTATGCATGAATAATATTTTCTATGCTACATATTCACCTGAAACATCGGTTGTATGTACGTACTGTTAAGTATATATTTGCAGCAATGTCAGTGTACCTTGTAACTGTATACTTGCTAGGCTTGTTTGAAGTACTGGAAGGACGTGGTCAGAAGGAAACAGGTAGATAAGTAACTGACTGAGCAGGGCTCATATGAATACAAATGAGGTGGATGTTGCCACTCGCAGATAGCATCCGCGTGACTCCGCCTCAGATCGCAGGCAACACAAAGCAACCTGTCACTGAAATGCTGAAGACTGCCGTCCTGTCGCCGGAATCTTATTCATTCCAGAAAGGAAACAGCGAAGTGACTCGAGTATTTCTTTGAGACTAACTTACATCCAAGACAGCTGTAACTGAGCCCTCGCAATATAATTGGACCAATGATGATATATTAAATATTATCGCCTTTCTCGTAACACGCGAGTATTGCATGGGTTTAAAGAAAACGCGAATAAATAACACCGAAAAGCAATCACATCTATACATATTAAACTTATTTTAGTTATATGTTTACCTTAATAAATGCGAATAAATATAAATGCCTCATTGTAGATAATATTACGGAAAACAAACATGTCAAACTGATTTACGACTTTTGTGTCAACTTGTTATGTAGTCCGCCTAAATGCCTTAGGTCATTGCTTCCCATATTGTGGTCCGCGGACCTCCTGGGGGTCCGCCAACCCTAAGGAGGGTGTCCTCGGCAAACGTCGAGAAAAATTAATACATTATTACAAAAATAAACGTAGAGTGAACAGATAAATTTAAAAAATTCAAAAATTCAATTCAATGCAAATAAAAAAAAAAATTATAATAATAACAATGACTACTGAAAACAAAAGGTGATGGGAAAAATATTGTGGCTGGACTGGTCTCTTGGCCGATTTCCCGGAAATTTAAGAGTTGTTGGGTGTACATTCTTCACTGGGAACCGATACTACTCGAACACCCTGGATTTTTCCACAGTTGTACATAAAAGTGCCATCGTTTCACGAGAATGCCAGTCAAGCTCAATCTTCTATTGCGAGTGTTCTGCCTACTTGTGTCTCTTTATTAATTTTTTTTTACTCCAATCCAATATGGATAGGTGGCTTAAGTCGGGATCTCTGAGGAAGCAATCAGATTCTCAATCACCTGCACAACAAATTTACGTCGAGAACATTACAGAAGACAAGCAAAATGAATCTTCAGTTGATGCACTCCAAGTTCCAGCCAGTTCCAGGTAAGTGACAGCATTCAGAGATTCAACAAGTCTCCAAATAGCTGCAGTTCAAACAGCCAGTGGAAGTGGAGTAATTAAAAAGCGTAAGTACCACGAAAGTAACTTATATTTGGGATTTGTTGAGACTGACGAGGGTAAAGCTAAGTGTATGATTTGCGCTTGAGTCCTCCATAACAGCTCAATGATTCCAGTTAAACTGAGTCGTCACTTTGGGGGTAGACACCCGGAACTCCGGGAAAAACAGACTGATTACTTCAAGAGGATGCACACTGAAATGGCTGCTTCTCAAACCTTCATCAAAACTCGCGCAAAAACTGTAAATGTAAATTCTTTAAAAGCGTCTTATTTGGTGAGTTATCGAGTGGCACAGGCAGGTAAAGCTCTTACCATCGCCGAAACCCTCATAAAACCGTGCGTTAGTGATATTGTCTCTTGCATGCTTGACGACAAAGCAGTTAAACTTGTGACATCGGTGCCGTTGTCAAACAACACTGTAAGGAGGAGGATTCTTGATTTATCAAGTGATGTGAACGAATCACTGGTTTCTCGCATCGAACACGTTTCTATTGATGAAACAGAACTGTGGCTTAGGAACTAGTTGTATTGCAAAACTGATTATAATTGTAGTTAAAATATTATATTATTACAATTATATATACTTGATATTTTCAATAATTTTTACTAGGCCCTAATAAAATACATTGTAAGCCAACTCCATACTACTGAACATCAACTCCATCAACTCCATGCTATAGAGCAGAAACTCCATGGTCACCACATTTTTATTACTTAACATAATATTATAAATATTAAGTATTGATAACCGCTGTTAATTCCAAAGTGACCAACTATTCATTACTGATTAGAAAAAAATATCATGAGTAAAATATAGTTTCCAGTTTTATTTTATGCGTCAGTTTAATTTTCCCTTTTTTTTTCTTCAAAGAATAACACACGTAGAAACTGACTGTGTTTTTTAGAGAGTAAAGTATTATTTTTGTAATTTTTTTACAGAAAATTTTAAAGACTTCATTAATTAGATCCCTTATTTTTGTATAATCGGGAATAACAGATTTTATTCTACAAATATTAATATATGTGTTATTCGTTTAGAAAAAAGTCTAGATGGACGATTGTTATAATAAGTGTCGAAGCGTTTCAGTAGTATATTTTGTGTTCATTTTCCAAAGGAATATGCAACTGCTGTTATAGTTCATGCAGTATGTTCTTCAGCGCCTTAAGTTCGGTTTAAATCAGTGTAATAGTTTCCTACATAAGAGGTTTAACATTTAAATAATAATCCAGCAACGTTGTTAAAATGTGTCTAATTTTTACATTGGCACGCATGAAGGAGATGTTTTTTTTTATATTAAAAGAGGTGTGAATCCATTAAGAATTAATATTGTATCATTATATTTTAACTCACAACACCAAAAAATAACAGCCCATTTTAGTGGCAATGAATTTTAAGGCACACAATTATAAATCTGGAAAAAAAAATTTGTGTGTTCGAATATGTTAAATTGTTTTAGAGATAAGTATGTCATATGTACACAGAGAAAATTGAGCATCAGTATAAATTTAAGCAAATAAATAATTTTACTTAGTTCATCTTGACTTTGTTGCAATATTGACGCCAACTGTAGAGATAATATATAATAAACTAATACACATTAGTTTTTAAATACTACATATTCTCTAGAAAATTGCACCGATGAAAGAAATTTTTTTACTGAAACAGAAATGGGATTTCAGTAGTTGGAGTATACAAAGACCGCTTAATGTTTAATCAGCCGTGGCTTTGAGGTGGTGATATAGAAATATAAATAAATGAAATTTACTTTGTCTAATGTATCAACACATCCGTGGCGCGTTTGGTTTAAGCCTGTTTTTGTCTCTTTTAATGAAAATAAATAATAACTTGAAATTGCGCCATCTTAGAAACGTTTCACGAAAGTTTTCACGAATCCATACCTCAACTTAGGTAAAGCAATAAACACTACTATGAGACGAAGATTAATAAAAATGTATTTAAAAGACCTCTAGAAGAGAATGAACGATTACGTGTATACGGGAACATAGTTTTAATGATAAAAAACGACCAGCAAATTACTACCTAGTTGTTCAGATTTGACACATAAGATTCACATATTTAGGATTCTATATACCACAAAATGGCATCTGAATGACCACTTGATTAGCATCTCATTTATTTATTAGGGAACTTATTACCAGAATAAATGTTTGATTAAAGAAGCTGCACCATACTACATAAAAATGGTCTAGAAGCTGTTGATATATTGAAAATGTTATAATTAAAGACTGCAAAATATATCGGTAAATATATTCCAGTTAAATATTAGCCCTACGTTTTGCATGCTCTATAGTCCATATTTTTTGGTTGCTTATATGTTTTGGTGTTACGTGATTACTTTTAAAGCATATTTCATTGGCGGCAGATTTGATGGGCCAGAAGTAACTAATAAGGCTGCTTGGCGTCAAGCATATTTATTAATTAAATTTTTGTTACACGTTTTCTTATTTGGTGTAATCTATCAAAGTAGGTTTTGTTGGGTATTTCTTCGTTTTTAAATTAAGCTGCCCAACGTTGAATTGATTTTAAAAGTTTTCATTTAAAGATCATTTTAAATTATGGAAAATTTTTATTATGGAGGGTAAGCATTATTTTGACATGCTCTGTACCTGATTTCTGATGTTAATTTACTGTTTTGCTACAAATCTATCTGGTAAGCTATATGTATGCATAATTTTGCAAACACTACAAATGAGCAGGTGCCAAAGGAGAAAAATGAAATAAATTTGTCTTCCGTACGAAGAAACATAAGTATTCAATGAACGATTACCAAATCTACTCTAAAGGACATACCGAGAGAGACACGCGAAGATTTACTTAATATTATTAACAGTTTATTACACGGTGACCAAATTAAAAAGTCAAAATATTAGGAATAATCCTGCCTTAGTGGTAGGCGCAAGCCTAAAATTCTGTAGCCTTTAGCTCAATCACACGATTCGGTGAGACGAGAATATTCAGATTTATATTAATCATCGTAAAAACTTAATATCTTATTCAGGTAACACATCAACGTCATAGTACAGTTGGTTCCATTATAAACGGCAGAAAACTGCAATACCCAAAAACACGATGTTAACGGCTGGATTACCCGAAAACATATAACTTTTGTCCCTTTAAAATTTATAACTCACCTTCGAGTTGGAGCGGAAAAAATCGCAGTTGGAAATAATATGCAAAATATTAAAAATGTTTTGCCAGTCATCTTTACCAATGTAAGCACTTCTGAGTTTGGTTGAGATATTCCGTTTTCTGTTGAGGTAAATAAAGTGTTACCCTAGCAGCAGATTGTCAACTTTTCTTGCATCAAGCTTATTATAGTTCTCTATGCTATGTGGCTGCGAATTATATTTTTGTTTGTAGGAAATTAGCACTAGTAAATATTATTGATTATGAGACTGCTGTTTTAATATTAAAGTTTAATTTTTATTCATGGAACGACAAGAAAGATCTGAACTACACAGAGTTAATTCCTACAACATTCCGTTTTAATAATTGTTTGCGCAAAGGTGATCTACTCGTCCTTAACTGTTTCATATTTGTGCCAACAAAAAGTAGGAAAAGAACCTATGAAATCCCGCGAGAAATGAAATGGGAATAATATTTTATATTTTTGTTAGGCGATTTCTAGCAAAAAAAGTATTATAGTTTTACAAGTTGTATTTCGCGACCTGTAGGACTGATTCAATGACACTAGTATGATATAAATATACATACACACTTTTTTTCTGTGAGCCGTTTTTAGTAGAGTGACCGAGGGATTTGCCCAGGCTGAGTGACGTCACTCAGACCACTGAGAGTATAAATATGTACTCAACAACTAGTAGCGACACTACGAAGTGAGAACACATCTTCACGGAGTGATCTTCCGCATCTCTAGCCGCAGGAGAATCCGCGAAACTCGACTGTCTCTTCACTTTGGTGATCAATGGACTTAGAAATATGGCCACCACCGGCTAAGCTACAAGAGAGATGCACACACACCAACGCCTAACTTCACATCCGAATACACTAAAAGCGGGCTAAATGTTTTTAATATTTATGGCTTAGTATTTTTGACACAGTTGGAAAATGCCATATTTAATTAAAATAAATAATGTCATTTCTCATTATTATGAAAGCTAACCTTTATTGAGAGAAGTTGAAATTTCAACTTCCCACCCTCTATTTACGTATATTGAAAGAAAAACTTGAAAGTCGCTCGTCACATAAAATTCAACCATTCTCTTCCCACTCTCCTGTGGTTTTATAACTGGTATCTCGAAGTCATTAAGTCGTCACAATGCAGTTTAAAAAAATCGAAATTATTACTGTGTTCCTAATGTATTTCTGTCATACATCTAAAATATCTGTGTGCAAACGGATGTGTCCTCACTAAGTGACATACTAGCGCATAGTGTGAACCGCTGGAACTACAAAAGTTAAATTTTTAAGGGCACGGGTTTCCATTAGCGCTTTTGCAGCAACCATTGATAAGTGATCTTATGGAGTTTTGGCACTAGGGAACGAAAAATGATTTAATTGATTTCGCAGATTTAACAGCATCTGTTCAAACCACNTTATGGAGTTTTGGCACTAGGGAACGAAAAATGATTTAATTGATTTCGCAGATTTAACAGCATCTGTTCAAACCAGACTGTTCAGCTATCTGCTTTCAAAATTCTTAATATCCAAAAAAATATAATATTTGATTACCCTAACGGAGAACCTAATGGAAGATAAATAAATTCAAACTTATTTTCTATCAATTCAGAATATACCTTAAACCTGTTTTGTTTCTTGCTTCGAAATATAAAATGTCTTTAATATTAACTGGAATTTCGAAATTCAGCCACTCTGGCGGTGAAAATGGAATCAATGTGTTACGGATGAACACTCAGTACCTATCTCCTGTACCAGATGAGATAATACGATGTTTTTTTACTTCAGTGGAATAAAATTTTAACGCTTATAAATATTATAATTAATTCCATAGTCTAGTTAATTCTTTAGGAGCGGTAAGTAAATGTTGCAAAAAATGTCAGTTTAATTTATTTGTGGCACTCGGTTATTACATAACAAATAAAATTTCAGGGCGTACGTAACCGCAATAAAAATTAAAATTATTTCTCTTTGCACAAACAACATTGCTAGTGGAAAAGAATAAAACTCTGTGTTTACCAATTATATTCAAAAGGTAAGAAAATTAATAATTTTATTTTATTTAAATAAGAACTACAAAAAATATAAGTTTTTGGAATTCTGCCATGAGTTTCACAATCGCTTTTGTTAAATTAAGATTCGACTTTAAATCGCTTACTACTTTTAAACTTAATCGAGTAAAATCTTTTCTGAAAATAATATTATGGCGTAGGTTTTTTTTCTGGGTGTTCGCTATTTATCGTTTTGGTTTTGCTGTGGTTTCCTGCAATGTCCTTCCATTACGAAAATATCACATTCACAAGGGATATAAATGTTCCCCTCTAAAATTAAAACCCCATATCGTAGCTCTTCTACATGCCCATAAACGGTAATTTTTAACTCATAAATTTGAAAATATTTTGATTACGTGNTAAACGGTAATTTTTAACTCATAAATTTGAAAATATTTTGTTTACGTGCATTTATACAATGATTGCCTGTGTTTTATTTGTATGATGTCTAGCGATTGAGAAATATTAGGACCTGTACTTCAAGATCCAGGGATGTAATCTGCTTGACACAAAGAAAGCACGCTATAATCACCTGCAAGTTGGTGAGATACATTAAAGATGCGCCCACCAGTGTCGATGTACTGTTTCATTGCAATTGCGCTGGTCTTAAGTAAACATGCAGCAGGAGTATTAAACTGTNCTATAGACACCTGCAAGTAGGTGAGATACATTAAAGATGCGCCCACCAGTGTCGATGTACTGTTTCATTGCAATTGCGCTGGTCTTAAGTAAACATGCAGCAGGAGTGTAAACTTTACCACACTATGCATCTAATAACAAATTTTAAAGCGCGTAATGTAAGTGATTGGAGAGTTTCTTTTTTAACATAATCCCTTTTTAGTCTATTTTCCAAGTGAAATTAGGCTTATGAAATTACCGGATTATGATGATGTATGTATCCCTACTAATAACGTTTAATATATCATACATATTTTAATGGAGTTTAACAGCAATATCTCACCATGAAATATAATCATGACGCAGCTTTTTATTTTTTTTTATCTTATATTAAAATAAAATTAAAATTTTTTAAACTTTCGAGTAAAGGCGATTGTTACAGTAGGTCTAAAGTTATTGCACTTTGTAATTTGGTAGGCAATTTTCATTTTGCATTTGTATAATTTCAGTATGCTTATTCACAAATATTTTTTCACCATGCACTACCAAATCAAATAGAATAATTACTTACTAATTTGGGAATTGCCATGTAAGTACACCCAAAATCTTTTATGTTAATTTTACGAGATAGAATTACAATAATTAAGGTCAATAAATACGCTTATTGTTTTATGTGGTTTTCCACAATTGGGGGACGCAGTGGTGTAGTGGGTTTGCTAATCGCCTCCCACCTAGGCGAACCGGGCACGATTCCAGGCGGTGTCGCTTCTGGATTTTCGCAGCGGCATCGTCTGGTTGGTGGGTTTTCTTGAGGTTTTCTCATTTCCCCCTCCCTTACATTCCGTCGCTGCTCCATACTCACCTTACTTCAGTCTAATCGCTCTAGACATGCTAAGAGCCGCTTAAATATAGTCACTCTACTCTCTACTTTCCCGTAACTGTTAACCTGTTTGAAAAAATGTAAGCATTTTTACTACAATTATTATTAATAATTCATTTATATGCATGCCAGCGGATAATATTGGCAACATTGCTCCGTCGTTACTTCATTATTTGTGAACTGCACTGTATTGTTTATTCTAGTTTTTGTTTTCGTTCACAGCAAGGCGACTCTGTGGAACCCTATTTGTCTACGCCGTCCATACTGACTGTAACTTATGTCGGATGCTTTCCCTCGATTTTTAAGATAAATACAATTCCCAGTTTCGTAGAACTGCAATGCGTTTATAGCGGTAAGTGAAATTGATATTGGGTATGTTTATGAGGTGAATGCTTTTTAGTTTTTGTGGTTTCGATGTAGGAGGCTAATACTTAAATTGGTAGGAGGTGCCGAAAATGTTATAATTATTAAATTTTCAAATCCAGTCACCAGAGGAACAAAGTTTGCGTGCGAGTGTGTGTATAGAGGAGATCACGTATGGTTAAGAAGGACATGTATAACCTAACACTTGGCACAACTCGTAGCGTGTTTTAATGTAATACATTTAAAAGGCCTACATCTAAATTACACAAAATGACAGATACATAACAACAACTCTCAAATTACTGCAAAATGTTCGATATAAACTGAAATGAACAGGTTCTTAAACCACTGAGTTTTGGGCAAATGGTACTGGTGCCTACTTTACTCAATGCATTAGCTTCTAGAAGTCTTCATATTTAAGCTTACTACCAGATATAAGATAAACCTAATTAAAACTCTAAAGTGACAAGAATAAACTTGTAAGATGTGAAATGTTATAATTTTCACAGAAAATACCGGGGTGAATGAAACGTCTTGCAATAAACTCACCATTCTATTCCACAGATATCTAAAGTAACATGTCAGGAATAACTGCGTATGCAGGTTCCCAACAAACACCTGGGTTTTAGGGCACTGCTAACGCTATCATCCGGTAACTCTACAATAATTTGAAGATTTGCTTAAAGAATCAATGGCTTGTACTTGATGTTACAAACAGTGACTATATAGCCTTAACACATTAATGAACAAAACATTATCAGAGTGAATCTAGTTTTAGTACAACCAGCAATAATAGGGCATTCACACCATAATTAAAATGGCCAGCTTAACGCAGGTCAAAAATGAAATTACGAGGATGTTAAATAGTGCAAGAAAATTGGCAATTGTTAAGAATCGTGGCTTTCCCAAAGAACTGAAAAAAAATTACAGAAAAATATATGTTTCAACATTACTGACTGCTTTGAATACGAATTCAATAGGGCCATCAATGTGTTGGCAGTACATACGATGACTCGGATTGTATTTATGGCGTTATAAATCTCTTGNATTTATGACGTTATAAATCTCTCGGAAATGTATGGAAATAAACGTAAAATTTATATGAAAGGGCGGCTTAACTGAGTAAAATGCAAGATGACCTAACTAAGTTAGCTTAACTTCATGAGAGGACAGTCACTGTAAACGTGTGAGCCCATGCGCTATCGCACATCAGAATAAAAATTAATCCTGTGTTAAGCGACCTAATGTAACACTATCATAGGTTTTTGCTTTTTTTTTTTTTCAAACAATGAGCGTATTATAATTAAAACAATTGTCATTAAATCATGTAAATCTTTATTGTTCTTCTTCCAACACGCGAAAGCACATCGGCGTACACACACCCTGTGATTCACCAATCCCGATGTTTGGTATACATATGATAGGTCTTCCTGCATTTACCACGACTAAACAACGACATCTTATTGCAGTTATTGAATGTTAGTATTGGAGCTCTTCCACTCTTTCCTGGCTGTGGTATCTTAGTTCACGCTGAAGCATATTATATGCAGTATTTCATGTGTTCAGATCGCCGGTCCACTCGTTCGGGATATTCGCATTCGAAGAATCACGCTAAAATCGACCACTTAAAACATTTGTGGCTGCTGATATTTTGCGATTTAATGATGGCTTCTTTTCGCTTGATTAATTCTGGTAGCGTGTTGTACGACGAGTCACGAAGCGGTTACAGTTGGTTACGTCGGAGCTGTGGTTTGTTAACTTTTGAAAACACCCACCCCGATTATCGCTCTTTCTTTCTCTCTCTTCCTCTTCGCATTATTTTTTATTATGGTTTTACGGAATATTTATTTCATCAGATTTATACACTGGCACATTCGAAGTCTTGAATTTCCC
>NQII01011983.1:9556-25572 GCA_002778355.1 Clitarchus hookeri
TTATGCCCCCCCCCCCTTCCCCAAATGAACTCCTACTCAAAACAACTCGCTGGAAGTGGACAGATAGACACGAAGAAGCATTCCGAATAATAAAGGCGCGAAATGGCGACATAACCCTGCTATACCGGCCTATGCCAAAATTACCCCTAATTTTACAGACCAACGCAAGTGGAGCCTGAATCGGCGCTGTCCTATACCAGGAGCAGTCACAGAACCAGCGACGAATTATCGCATATGCTAGTACCATGCTAAACGAGACACATCGCTGCTACCACAGTAATGAGCAGGAGTGCTTGGCGGTTATTTGGGCAGTCCACAAATACCGCTATTACCTTGAGGACCAACCATTCATTCTCAGAATGGATAATAAGGCCCTTACATGGCTGAAAACCAANTGGTTATTTGGGCAGTCCAAAAATACCGCTATTACCTTGAGGACCAACCATTCATTCTCAGAATGGATAATAAGGCCCTTACATGGCTGAAAACCAAGAGTGACGAGAAAGCCAAATTGGGTAGGTGGGCCTTATTGTTAATGGAATTCTCCTTCACCATGGAGCATTGACCGGGCTCGAACAACGAGCTACCCGATGCCTTATCCCATCTACCACAGATTCCCAACAAAGAGACAGAAACCAACGACTGGGAGCGAATGCTGCCCCCCTCTCCCNGCGGGCCTTATTGTTAATGGAATTCTCCTTCACCATGGAGCATTGACCGGGCTCGAACAACGAGCTACCCGATGCCTTATGCCATCTACCACAGATTCCCAACAAAGAGACAGAAACCAACGACTGGGAGCGAATGCTGCCCCCCCTCTCCACCAAAACTCCCACGGCCGGATGACGTGGAACTACAGCTAGCAAAGTTCCGCGAAAACAAAAATCTGTTACGAGACCAACAACAGGCCGACCCCAAATTACAGGAGTTAATGAGGAGGTATCCAGAACAGTACGACGGAAGATATGGCATAATCTGGGCAAGACCGCACCCACAAACAGATCAATGGAAAATCTGGGTCCCCCACGAGCTACGAGATAGTATCTGTGAACACCACCATGACCACCCCCACCCAGGACATCCGGGTTTTCACAAGACTTTAAGGGCCCTGACCAACAGATATACCTGCCAAGGAATTAGTTGAGATGTGAGGGAATACATCGCCAGGTGTCAGACTTGTTATGAAAACAAGGCCTACCCTACACCACAGGTACAATACACACCCCATCAGCCGAAAACACCATGGACACTCATCACCATCGATATAATGGGCCCCTACCCACACACACAATGAGGAAAGAGATACCTCCTAGTCGTGACCGATCTTTTCTCCAGGTGGACAGAGGCGTTCCCGTTACTCAACCAGGAGGTCAACACAATCATCCGGCAAATGGAGCGAGAGGTATTTCCACGATGGGGGTACCCGAAATGTGTACTAACCGACAATGGAACCCAGTTTACAGGGGTAAAATGGACAAAAGCCTGTGAGAAATGGGGGGGGCGGAAAACTGGACGACTCCAGCTTACCACCCACAGGCCAACCCTACCGAATGCAGGAATCAAGAATTAAAGAAGAGTATGAGAATACGAATGGGCACGAATCAAACTCAATGGGACACACAGCTACCTGAGATCCTGTATACACTGCGACGTCGGCACAATGACGCCATTGGAACTTCTCCCAGCCACCTAATACTGGGATATAATCTCCGCAGACCTGGATAATGGCAGTGGGAAACAGAACCTACAGAACTACCCGCCCCCCGAAGAAATACGAAGAGAGGCGATATGGAGAACAGGAGCAGCTCGGAGAAACCAACAACGGTATATCTGGCGGAAATACCCCGAACAAGCGACCGCCGGACACCACTTGCCCGAGGGTAGTCACATATTAATACGCAACCATCCTTTAAGCCGAGCTAGTGAGAAATTTTGTGCGGGATTTGCGCCTAAGTGGCGAGGGCCATATATAGTAGTCTAGAGGCAGGGAAATGTATATTGGGCCGAGGACGAGAGGGGAAATATGCATAAGGGGCCACGGAACCAGATACGCCCTATACCCGAACCCTACACCGATAGTCCCACAGGAAGTAAAAAGGACAGCACAGTGTAATCCCGCAGTGGGTCACTAGGTCACCGAACGGTGAGCCAGGACATGGGGATAGGGGGTCAAAACAATAAGCCGGCCATTGCCCCTCCGCGCTATCTCAGTGTCTCAAGGGCGCACAGGCCACTGCACCTGCCAATACAGGAGCCTGAAACAACAGCCACTTATCGAGCGGAAAATACGCATGCGCCCGACGCAACAAGAGAAAGCCGACAGGCGAGTGAGGGAGAAGATACGCGCGAAGAACAAGGGAGCGAAAGCAGACGGGCGAGCGAAAGCGAACAGGCGAATACAGCCGAAGAAAGGGAGGGTGAAGAGACGAATGGAGGCCGAAAATAAACGAGGAAGANGAAAGCGAACAGGCGAATACAGCCGAAGAAAGGGAGGGTGAAGAGACGAATGGAGGCCGAAAATAAACGAGGAAGAGAAAGAAAGCGTGAGTGAAATAACAGCGAGTATGGAGTAACTAACAGGGAATATGGCGCGAGCCCAAGACGAGTCAGCACCAGCAGAGCAACGAACCTGAGACAAAATCCTAGAGGCGAGGAAGTACAGGATGCCNGAGCCCAAGACGAGTCAGCACCAGCAGAGCAACGAACCTGAGACAAAATCCTAGAGGCGAGGAAGTACAGGATGCCAGCAGCCGAGCCAGAGACGAGTTCCAGGACTGCAGTTGCAGGGCCACCTGGCGAGAGGATGGCAACGCAGACTTCTTCCCCGCACGCTGTCAGGGATCCAATGCGGGGAAACACGCCCCCTAGTCCGACGGTGATCGAAGCCAGGCGTGTGCAACCTTGGCGCATCTGCAGAGGTTGAGAGGAACCCGGTTTCTACCGGGAACGTCGCAAGTACAGAACTCGTGAACCCAGCCGACTACACCAATAACAGACTCTGTGTGACATGAGGGAAGCCGGTTTTTCTCATGTCATCTGCTGTGAGAGAAAGGTAGGGCGGCTGGCACTACCTAACCATGGAACTGAAGTGCGTCTAAGTGTTTTAATTGTTTACCTGTGTAACCTTACAATGTGTGAGAAGCCCGAACATCTGTGCGGTGAGAAATAAGGGCAAGACGCCACAGCCGAAAAGAAATTGCCAGAGGCCTGTATCTGAGTGTACAAACTTAAGGTAAGAATATGGTGTGTATGTTTCCAGTGTATGCAATAATTTTGTTTTTCCAACACCACCTGTACAAGAGAGAGGTGGCAGAAATAGTCAGATAAGAGTGTTTTTTTATTTTTCCACAGCCTGTGAAGCCGTCATAACAGTAACACAATACCATGTGTAAGTTAGTGATATATTAAGTGTGTGTTGCTTCTGCCTGCCGGAAAAACCTTAGTAAAAACGGCAATGGGCCAGGCATTAACGAAGACAGAGGTTCCAGCCTAGCAGATAAGAGGGTTTTTTATTTGTANAAAACGGCAATGGGCCAGGCATTAACGAAGACAGAGGTTCCAGCCTAGCAGATAAGAGGGTTTTTTATTTGTACGACCTATGCACCGATGTGACACTAAATACATACCTGTCAACACTTAAACAATGTGGAGAGACCAAGTTAGGGAGTGTTGTATAAATATGTAAAANACACTAAATACATACCTGTCAACACTTAAACAATGTGGAGAGACCAAGTTAGGGAGTGTTGTATAAATATGTAAAAATTGTAACAAGTAAGAAAGTTGGTAAGCACTGTACGGAGTCCGAGGTGTGTGGTACTAGGTTTGTTTGTTTGTTTAGATAGTTCACAAAGGAGATCAGCCTGCGAAGTATTTGAAACATAATATGTCAATTGTAAAGTAATCACCTTCAGCAAAATATGTACGCAGAGCCAGAGTGTTTGTTAGACCCTTCTTGCTGCCAGGAGGCTAGCTAGATAGGAACTACTGCCTGGTGCACGTCCTTATCAGGACGGAGGGGCAAGAGGAAGGAGAAGAGTCGAAGTGGAGGGAGGTCTCAGCTGTTGCATCATGCGATAACCGCGCGGAGAATTAGCACGCTGCACTACAGGCAATCACAGAATGAGCACTACAGACAGATATGCAACAGAAACTGAAATTTGGATGAAGGTGGGTCAGCTTCGAAGAGCCAAGGGGGGGGGGATTGTCGTGTAATGCATTTGTGGAGTAGAAGCCTCGCTGACCCCCTTCGCGAGCGCCTACCAGTTGACATGTGTCATGAGGCATGTGGACAGCCAGAACGGATCGCAGTTACATGTGTCAAGGTTGTGCCAAGTAAGAGCTGGCATATCGCCGGAGCACACGGAAAATGCTACGTAAATACTTAGGAAAGCGGGAGAAATTACATAGCAAAGCAAGAGCACCTCTAGCTTCACGCCTGAGAAAACGGCTGACCTTAACTTTCACCCCCGGTGCTTATGAGCTCACCCCTACCACCCTTGTAGCCAAACTGCGGAAAAATAAGGTGAGATGGTAAATTCAAGGGGCAGATCACCACTTCTCCCGCCCCCAAACCTTCACATACCAGGGCACGTGGCTGAATAGCTTTGTACTGAAGGCAACCACCTCCCCCCTTCCCCCAATAAGAGAGACACATGCAGACACTTAGGGAGGGAGGCTGGAGAGCATATAAGCCAATTTTCGTGAGAAGAGGGAACCAGTTCATGATCACCGTGCCGAGGGAAGAGTTGCATCAAGGAATCGCGAGAGGACTTCTGNGGAACCAGTTCATGATCACCGTGCCGAGGGAAGAGTTGCATCAAGGAATCGCGAGAGGACTTCTGAGCGAGCCCAGAACAGCAGTCATGGAGAGACGGCACAAAATGCGGGCCTTTTCCAAGGCTGCCCACATCGCCGGAGCTCGTCCACAACTGACATCATACCAGCAGAGTTAAGTATCAAGTCGCCACCCAGAGAAGCCTCCCTTCCATCATGAAGTCGCCTACAGTTAACTCGAGTTAGCCAAAACAGAGTACCACACCTCGGAAGTGTTTCNCCATCATGAAGTCGCCTACAGTTAACTCGAGTTAGCCAAAACAGAGTACCACACCTCGGAAGTGTTTCTGTATGTAGTTTTTGTTTAAACTCGAGACAATATAATTATCCAGTTAAGTGAAACGTCAAAAGACTACCTTATTGAAAAAATACNAACTCGAGACAATATAATTATCCAGTTAAGTGAAACGTCAAAAGACTACCTTATTGAAAAAATACCCTCAACCTTCTAGGCACCTTATAGTCTGTGCCTGGAGGAATATTGATGCTGGGATATTTGGTGGGACTATTCCACAGGTGGGGAATAGCATCAACTTTATCCTCATACAATTCTCATTATTCGCATCTGGAGTCTTTCAAGTGAAACCTTCGTTCAGCACTCATTGTTTTCCATGCGACGGACCAGATAAATTGGTATAAAAATCTTTCTTGGCTTCAAATGGCATTCAATTATGTCAGACATGAATCACACAAAACTAGTCCATCATATTTTATGTTTACCTTTGCCNGCTTCAAATGGCATTCAATTATGTCAGACATGAATCACACAAAACTAGTCCATCATATTTTATGTTTACCTTTGCCCTTTGTCAAATTTGTAGCATCTAAATACTTGTTGCCCAACGATCCTAAGAATGTTCGTGATGTTTGAGCATCAGCCCACAAGAATTTGAAGCGCGCTCATTTCAAGAGTTGTGCCAAGTACAATAAAGGTCGCTTTGATAACCCTTTTCGTGTAGGTGACCCTGTTCTGTGCAAAGCACACCCTTTCAGCAGGGTAGTTAATAAGAAAATGATTAGCATTTCTTACCGTTGGTCAGGCACATATCAAATCCAATGTTTTTTTTAAGCCAGTCACTAACGCTTTAGCTGATCACAGTTCAGGAGCATTTATTACAAGAGTTAATGCCTCGCATTTGAATTCTAACGTACGATGAAAGTAATTTTCTTTTTGCGCTGTTTAGGAGGTGCAGACCCTTAACTGTGAACTGATTTATTTTGGTTGTACAACCACACTATTTGTTCCTTCCTCAAAATAATTCAGTAACAGTTGTTACTTGATAGATCCTGACTTCGTCTTGCTCATGGACTGATCACCCATTGAATCGAGTCATTTTGGGATCCATGTCTTTTACTGTGAGCTCACAATTAAAAAATAAAATCCGCGGTCGGGTAGATTGGGTACGGTTGTGCCAGGGTACGAAAGTGACAGTCGAAATATTAGCCAAAATATACGAATTAGNGTACGGTTGTGCCAGGGTACGAAAGTGACAGTCGAAATATTAGCCAAAATATACGAATTAGCGAGTTGTGGTAACTGCGAAGGGAGGGGCTTGCATGTCTGAACCCGTGTCACAGTATTGCGCCAGCCGCTGCGNGTGGTAACTGCGAAGGGAGGGGCTTGCATGTCTGAACCCGTGTCACAGTATTGCGCCAGCCGCTGCGCGCTGCGTATGCTAGGAGAGATCCGCATTTGTTTTTGACAGTCAAAAGTAAGTATTTTTGTTCAATTTAATTTATTTTGATAATTGTTGTTACATATATACAGATTGAGTATTAAGTGTTATTTATCTATATAACATATACATTAGCAAATACAAAGCAGTGATTACTTTTTTCATAGATTATTTCATTTTGGCATGGTGTTTGTTTTTATGAAAAAAAGTGCNAAAGCAGTGATTACTTTTTTCATAGATTATTTCATTTTGGCATGGTGTTTGTTTTTATGAAAAAAAGTGCGTTGGGTACGGTTGTAACATTTTCTGTGGGTATGGTTGTGACATAAGTAAAAGTTGGGTTTTATTGTTTTAGATGTCCAGACAACGCTCTCGAAAGACCGAAAGAGGGAGGTAAGACATTACTTAATACGAAAATGGATATATTGAAACAAAACGAGGTGTATCTCTGCGACAAGCAGCAGAAATGTTTCAAATTAATCGAATGTCCTTGTTCAGATGTTGATACAAAGATGTTTATTTTTTTGTTGAAGAACACATTGTCGTGTTTTTATTTCAAAGATTTTGATTTTATGTTTATTAATTGTTTTATTTTTAATCTTAAACAGTTCCTGTGAAGCTAGTTTCTATCTAGAAAGATAATTTTGATATTTATAATGTTAATTAATATTTATTTTATATTTCGATTATGCATAGTTATGCTAGTTTATGGGTAAAACAAAAATTTTCAGACTCATTGTAATGTGAAGACTGGTTTTAATAATTACCTATTATTTATATAAATGCTATAGTGCCTTATTAGTTANTAATGTGAAGACTGGTTTTAATAATTACCTATTATTTATATAAATGCTATAGTGCCTTATTAGTTATAAGTGATTTAAGTGTTCCCAAACATACTTTTTTCGGTTCCTTTTCTTTTCAAAAGAATGTTATGTAATATTAATGCTAGAGTGTTGCAATAAAAGTGATTTCAGAGTATTANGTTCCTTTTCTTTTCAAAAGAATGTTATGTAATATTAATGCTAGAGTGTTGCAATAAAAGTGATTTCAGAGTATTATTAAACCTGTCACTTTTGACCCCAAGCACTGTCACAACGGCCCCTGGGGTGTGGTCGGTTGTGACATTTTCCCTTTTTTTTTAACTTGCTCCTGTGTGCAAACCATTATGTTTAGGGATAAAGTTTTAATTAATTATATGTAGGGTTATGTAGAAATTATACGAAAAAGCACTTTTCGTTTAGCTAACTGGTATACAAACAAAACTATGGCCGATCAAATGCAAAATGGCACAACCGTACCCGGTCTACCCTACTAAGCTGAGTTGACATTCTAAACTAAGTGAGATACTAAATTAAGTTTATAAAAAGTTAAGTTCAGATTTTAAATTAAGCTGTTTGTAGGTTAAATTTATTTGTATTTGTTGCAAAAAATGTCTTGGGTTCTGAATTCAGATAGTTTGATTGATATATATGTATAATTAAATTTTTTGTCTATTTATAATTTATAATTTTTCTATAACAATTTTTTTGGCTTTGCTATATGAAAAAAAAACTATATCTGTTTTAGTTTAGTTATATGTCCATTCTGCCATTCTAAACTCGGNTTGGCTTTGCTATATGAAAAAAAAACTATATCTGTTTTAGTTTAGTTATATGTCCATTCTGCCATTCTAAACTCGCATATATTTCTCATTAGTGTTTGCCTATTTGACTAACGTAAAAGAGTAATGTGGCTTTCTATTTTCTAGGTGGTGTACAGGCTTAAATTATAATCCTGTGAGCTCCTGCAAGTTGACACTCATAGCGGGACACGTGGACAGCCAGGACAGGTCAACCCAGAGAACAGATATGCAGTTACACATGCCACTGCAGCGCTGGACCTCCTCCCCAACCACCCCTAGCAAGCCCAGTGAAATTTGTACATGCCGAAAAATGACGAGATAGTAGGACGATTCCCGCCCGATGTCAAAAACACATGCTGAAGGAACACCCCAGAGAAAACTGCAGACAAGAATGAAAATGGTGCCATGAGCACTCCTCTCCCCTCCCCCTTAGTCTAACCACGTGGCAACTGGAACACGCGCTGCAGAAGGTGAGCTGACAGGGTAAGTTTTAGGGTGCAGGCCACCCCATTCCCCCCTCCCAAACATCAAGAACCATTGCGCGTGTAGGAAGTATGCTTTGTACTGTGCCCTCCTCCACACCCCTCCCCCAACAAGGGAGACACGTGTAGGAACTTAGGGAGGGAGTCAAGAGAGGATATATGCGAATTTACTAGAGAAGAGGGACTCAGTTTGTTATCACCACGCCAAGAGAGTCAGTCGGTCAGTTATATCGGGGCCGGTCGAAAGCTGCGATACTCCGAGCCGAGAGAGTAAGTCAGTGCACAGTTACCAAGGCCAGGATATCGAACGCCGGCCACGCCAGTCTGCCGCATCAGTCAGTCTCAACATTAAGGGGTAAGTCATATTGGGACGCGAAACGCGAGGCGCAGGGCAGAAGCAGTTATACAGTTAACAGAGTTACGTCGGACGAGTAGCATCAAACCACGCCGGGACGCGAGTCAGTCAAGTCAGTCAGTCACCAGTCACCATTCAGTCAGTTACAATGACGCACCGAGAAGGCGGAGACGAGTGGTAACCTCCAACGAGGGGGCGCCATGTCGAACTACTAGGATTAGTCCAGTGCAACCCCGCGCCGAGGGCCGGGGTGGGGGCCGGTCAAGGGTGTCTATGCTGGTATGTGGTAGGGAGGTGACAGTCAGTTACAACCCTATACCGAGAACGGAGCGAGTGGTGAGCTTCAACGAGAAGTGCCACATCGAGAAGAAGCCAGCTGAGTGCAACACACCAACAATAGCCAGTCCGGGGCCTGTAACAGGGGGTCATCAAACCCACCAGATCTCATCTACTGCCAGAACACATCCGGGCCACCCAACTCACCAGACCTCAACCGCTGGAACCACTACCCCGCAACAAGTACAGACAAGTAATAACTTCGTCAATCAGGGACATGTCCTGTCACCTAATGCCCCCACAGCGTCAGAAATGTAGCCAGAACAGTGTAACTAGCCCTTTAGGCCAACAACTTGCAGGGCTTTAAAGTATGAGTAAATTCTCAGCACAAGGTGCCGGAAAAGTATGTATAAACTCCCGGAGAAGTTCCGGGAAGGTATGAATAAATTCTCGGGCAAATAAACCAGTTTAAAATCCAAAACGTGATGAAGTAATTGTTTGAAATACCCTCAACCTCCAGGGCACCTTATAGTATTTGTCATCGAACATTAACTGAGGACCCTAGTACCCCACAGGTTGGGAATAGCGGCAAGTAGTTAGAGAAAACGGGAACGAGTAAGGACTTGGCCAAGAAACAATCCCGGCATTCACGTGGAATGATTTAAAAAAAAAAAAAAGGACGTTCGGCTGAAAGGTGTCGAGAATCGAACCCGGGTCTCCATGAACACGGTTCTCCTCTGGTGTTGAATTGTGTGGGCAGATATCATCTGTGTTTATTATCGTATGAATTAAAGTTGGCGTATGTAAGAAATAAATGNTGTTGAATTGTGTGTGCAGATATCATCTGTGTTTATTATCGTATGAATTAAAGTTGGCGTATGTAAGAAATAAATGCTGCTGGAGCATGGAGCATGGAGCATGGAGAGTTCTCCGGCGGTCAGTGTGCTAGGACAATTCCCAATTCCAGACATGGTGCAACGAGGCTGGAAGTGTGCGCGAGCTCAGATTACGACTGTGCATGTCTCTCGTTTACTTCTGTAATGGGACTCGTATCCACGTCACATAAGTACACTTTTATCTTAATAGTTTTTAATGCGTCTATCAGTCTCGCCTGCAATTGGGATATTTTAGGCTCTGTATGAGTGCGTAGGCGTTTGTGTGTATGTGTGTTTGACGTATGAGCAAGTGGAGAATTACCGTTTCCCCCCACCCCTTATTTCTTAGTTTCACAGAATCACAATGCATCTTTGGTTTCGCTGGAATTAATAGAAAAATTTTCACATTTGATTTTTTTATACGAAAAAAACAAAGTTGATGTTCGAGCCAAAATTTATTTACAAAAAAATTTGTAAATATAATTAATTTTATACATTCGAAAGCGATTGCCAAAACTAAAATTCCATAGTCTCAGTAATGCACTGGCTGCAATATGGTCTAATTTTTTCGCACTTGTGAAATCTTTCCTTATATGTCTCGACAAGGTTGAAGGGTGGTGAATGATAACTGCCTGCGCGCGTCTTTGCTAAAATTCGTATTTTGGTATAAATCTGCATGGTGGACTAGCATTTCGGGAATACAACTATGATTTAGTTAGAGTTATTGATAAAGAGTGGACACTATTGACCTCTGCTGGCATAGTGGCCATGATAGAAGAGGTATAGGGGGGGATTGTTTTTAACTGCGGATCGGATATATCTCGCAATGTAGCGAGCGCAGGCGAATGTATGAAAATACTAAAATTTTGTTTGCCGAAGGCATAAGTTTTTTTGTGATTTTGTACTTGTGGTGGGTGTACCTTTACGCTATCGTCTCCTCACTTTATATAATTTTTTCCCTGCAAAACGTACACAATATGTGAATTATTTATGCATATAATAAGTTTTAAATGCCGACAATGGGTGCTAGAAAAATCGTCGCACGTGGAGTNAAATTTTGTTTGCCGAAGGCATAAGTTTTTTTGTGATTTTGTACTTGTGGTGGGTGTACCTTTACGCTATCGTCTGCTCACTTTATATAATTTTTTCCCTGCAAAACGTACTATATGTGAATTATTTATGCATATAATAAGTTTTAAATGCCGACAATGGGTGCTAGAAAAATCGTCGCACGTGGAGTAACCAAATGGGTATTTTATTCCCCGCTGCCTAAATTTCATACTGTACTGAGTTTAAACTTGGGAGGAAATGTTTTTAATAATGGACGTTTATACCGAGGTGAGGACTAATGCATGGGCTAATTCCCTGTGCATATCGCATACCGCGGGGGTAGCAAAGCAGTTTTATCTGTCTTTGAATTTTTTGAGTAAAGATTACTTTATAGAAAGCTGCATAACGCATCCGTACTTGAGTTTTAAACAAATGTTTTGCCTAGGGAGGGTGTAAGCATGTTGTTTAGAGGGGAAGGTGCACTCGGTGATTGATTTTTCTTTAATATTTACTCGAAAACACATTGTTTGTACGTTTCTTTCTCGTGACGTATAAGGTTTTACAGTATTTTGGATATCTTGCCTTTCGATTCGAAAACCTTCCTTTCATTGAAGGGGGTCGGCTGTGCAAAGCCGCGTTCGAGCAATACATTAAATTTTATTGGTGGTGTTTTTATGTGGAGAGACAACAGCGATGTTTTCCCTTTCGTACTATAAATGTGCAAACATCTATAGGTATTTAGACCGTGTTAGGATATAGTTTGGACCTCCACGAAACCATTGTCATCAACCAACAAAGACCTTGCCACGGTTGTTGGGCGTGATGGTCGCTGGAATGATGGTGGATACTCATTATGAACCCTTGGGTTTGTGGGGATTACACTCGTACGCTGCTGTGAAGGAGACTGTACACGACGGATTTTGGTAGATGAAGGTCCAACAGCTACGCAGGTTTTTTGCATGCCTCTACAAGTTTTCGCGCCTAGCAAATGCCATGCCACAGTTTTCACACTTACAGTATGTGCCACTCTATCTGCATTATTAGAACATCCATACTTTTCGTATCTTCGAGTAAATTTGGTGAATGAAAACGAAGTGTTACAGTAGCGGCACGTGTACTGAGGTAACGTCATTGCAAATAGGTCGATGGTAAATAGATAAATAAAAAAATAATAAGTTCTAGTAACCGATACTCCAAATGTAAGAAGATTTTTAATTTCGCGGTTATGTATATATACGTATTACATACAGCTTGATAATATCCTGCGACCTGGTGGAATTAAATATCTGAACTTACCAGTCAGAATGTTAAATGACGAGGTGGAGGGAGAGCGACCTGTCACCTCTGGCATCAGACGAGAAACTGTGCCGAGGGTCGACATTGTTCCCCTGAAATACTATCCCTAGACTAGCATGTTCTGGTGGACAATGCTGAAAGCAAGAGCGGTTGTGATAAGGGAATAAGCGATGGTGAATAATTGATCGAACTATAGTGGTGGGGCGAGGGGTAACTTAATAAATACTTAATTTCAATGGTAATTTAATGAGAATTAAAAGGAAAAATGTTTTGGTCGGTCTTAATTAAAGATCTTAATACAAATAATATATCGATTTCATAATTTTTGCTTGTAAGTATACTGCTGATTGGAAAAAAAATTTTTAATAGGATTAAAAATTACAGATTTCTCTATTACTATAAATATGAGTGCCGACGACTCATTTTGTGGCTAAATCGTCCGAATGATCGGGTACCGGCAACTCACCTGACAGTGAAATCAAGAAATTAACGCCACCTTTTTGTTTAAAATAGAATTTAACTTGGAGGGTGGCCACCACCTATACTTTAAAAAACATAATAAAATATGGCTGCCGCCTGGTGGCTAAATCGGCAGATCGCCTGGTGACGAAATCGAGAAAATACCGTCACCAAGGGGTAGAAAATATATTCCAATTTGGAGGGCGTCGACAGCGAATATAAACAAATATGGCTGCCACCTAATGGCTAAATAGACAACTCGCCTTGTGGGTAAATTAATACACTCGCGCCACCTACGTGATGAAAACATATAAAATCTCATATGGCAGTCGAACGAAGGTGAGAGACAAACTCCAGTAATGTAAAAACAAATGATAAACTAAAAAAAAAGGATGGTGGACAGTGGCTGTGACGCCTACCAAGATGGCCTATTTCACCAGTCAAGATGGCGGACTGCACTTACCAAGTTAGTAGAATGCACCTACCAAGTTGGCGGACAGCTGCACCTAAAACTTCTGCATTTTGGGCCACCCCTCTCTGTCTAAGAGGGATCTTGTTACATTTCTGGCTTTAACTGCAAATAGTTGCATTTGCTAAAGGACGTTGGTTTTTGTTCTGAATACACCCTTCGTAGCGATTGCAGGTTATGTGTTTGCACATATTCCGAAGAAAATAAGAATGCATTTACTTTTAGAAGTAATTTTTTTTTTTTGCTATAAAATGTGTCGAACAACATTTTATCTATATTGAATAGCACTTTTTTAAAAAAGGGGGCACAAATGAAAATATAAAACAGCATTCCCTAACTGTAGCATTATTCAAAGTAAACTCACAGCAAGAATTCCAGATCATTTTTTTTTGTTTAGTTCTTGCCCTTACGAAGATTAAACTATAGCTATAGGAATCCTGCAAGTTTCGGCTTTGTTTCAACAAAGAAGGGTTCACACCTTTGCAGATGACGCCGACCAGACAGAGCAGATCGAGCTTCATGGCAGTGATTCACATGTTTTCAGTATTTCTGCCTTATCCGCGTAGCCACAATTCCTTCCAAAATAATCACTCTTTCACGCTAAAAAACTGTTTCGTACTTTTACAAAGAAAATCCTTGGAAACTCAGTTGCTAAAGTAATTCTTTATAGAACTGAAAAAATGTTTCTTGTAAAAATACAGAGTTAATGTTTGTAAAATTACAACGCATATTCTCGTATTTAAACTTGCATTGGTAATATATAGTAGATAATTGAATATAAATAATTTATTTTACCAGGATCCCAACTGTTGCCTTATTTATAATATTACTGTAAAACCAAAAAACAATTTACTGTACTATTGAAAAAAGATTCTGGTGGCAACGGGCTTCAAACTTGCGCCATCGAGTTTACTCACCACGCACTTAACCCCAAGGCTAACTTCAGTTGAATGCCTTTAGTTAGATTAATTGCAATTTAAATTCTTATTTAATGTTTAGTATTATTCATATAACAGAATGTTATTTGCATATAAGTAAAAATTTCCGAATAAAAGTGCGATTTTTGTTGACTACAAAGCTCTCTGGAGTTTTTATATAAACAAAACCCTTGTAATTTTACAAATAAATTGTTCTATACTTGTAAAAGTACAAGCAAATTCTTTGTAAAATTTACAAAAAAGTTAGGATTTTTGGAAACTTGTACAAATCTGCGGTAGCAAGAATATGTTAAATTAAGATTGAAAATTTAATTCTGTATGTGTGCATAAATATACACATTCGAACCTTCAGAATGTAGTTATGGAATAAAAATTCAACACACAAAATTAATTAGGAATTTTTGAGATAGTTCAATTTTTCAAACGAAATTGTTACTCGTATGACATGATTATTCGTTGAATTGCGAAAAACTATATAGTTCAAAAGTTATTAGTTTTAATCTATAACGACCCATATTATCGTATATGTAAACAACATACGCCTTGCATACTTTCCGAAAAATGAATGTTGAATGTTATTGTAAATAATGTCATTTTTGTACGTTATTTTCGTATTTTAGGGTGGTATTCATGAACAGTTTATGAGCACTAGCTTCGTCAAGACTACCTTATTAGGTGCCTTAGGTTCGTACTTACATTTTATGAACAATGCTTAAGCTTGTTTCACGCACATGCGGACAAGGTAGTCTTCACGAACGCGCCTTATATTTGTGTACCTTCATAACAAATATCTCTGTTGCATAGTCACTGCTTGGGATTGCAATTTCTAGCCACGTTTCATCGGTTCTGAGACTTTGATAAAGACGGCAAATAAACCCGTATGCGCCAATTTCGCAGTGTATTAACTTGAGACAGTTCTTCCGTTTTTTTTTCAGACGGGGGCGCTGATTGGATTACCTCATACATCCAACTAGCGAATATTTATGCAAAATGGCGATAGAAAAGCTCGTGTTAAGATGAGATTAATTATTTGGTTGTGAATCATGGAGAAAATCGACATTTTCCTGATATGAGAAAGTATTCACATAACTGTAATTCTACAGATATCATAAATTTTTGACCGTAATTCGTATAGTGGCACTTAAGTGTCAGTAGTTACAGTGCAGAAATTAGATAGCACTAAACGNCGTAATTCGTATAGTGGCACTTAAGTGTCAGTAGTTACAGTGCAGAAATTAGATAGCACTAAACGCAATAGTTTTAATTTACAAAATATATTTTAGTTGTTCTCAAATGTAAATGTAATTTACAATAACTTATACATTATAGAAATAATAATNCGCAATAGTTTTTATTTACAAAATATATTTTAGTTGTTCTCAAATGTAAATGTAATTTACAATAACTTATACATTCTAGAAATAATAATATACAAAATTATACATAGTGTATGATTAATAAAAAATAAAAGTAAACATCTTGTAAATATAAANTAGAAATAATAATATACAAAATTATACATAGTGTATGATTAATAAAAAATAAAAGTAAACATCTTGTAAATATAAATATTTTGCCATTACAAATATACACATTAAAATGTTCTCCTCTGTATTTGGTTTTTGATTATTTTAGTTAAAAATAAATGCTTCCTACTATGTGCCGAGTTACTTATGGAAT
>NQII01011985.1:0-17426 GCA_002778355.1 Clitarchus hookeri
TTAAATGCTATGCTATGCGATGTCTCCCGATTATATGCCATGGTAGGCTCCCAGCCCTGCTCCCTCAGTAATGTTACCATATGTAACACTCCAGCTCCTTACTAAAGATGGCCCTGGCCTAACCCAAACTTCACTGAATGACGGGCAACGATGTCTTTAATTTGGCGGGTGTCAGGGTTGCAACATGACTTGAAGCAGGGTGGTCGCTACCATCGTAGTCACGCTTAGGTTGGTCACGTACAATCGCCATAATTACTTAAAAAGCTAAAAACCACGCCGATAGCTATAATATCCAGTATGGTGGTCGAGGGATACATAGTAAATAGATAGCTCCGACGCCATTAACGAAAAAGTCTTGAAGAGACAAATCCGAAAATCGATTAATTCACATGCATCATTTGAAAATAGCTATAATATCCAGTATGGTGGTCGAGGAATACATAGTAAATAGATAGCTCCGACGCCATTAACGAATAAGTCTTGAAGAGACAAATCCGAAAATCGATTAATTCGCATGCATCATTTGAAACATTCTTTAATACATATGCACACCTGTAAGACACGTTACGGCAGCCGAGAATGCAAGAGTAATTAGCAGGTTGTGATGTTATATACGAATTTTTTCTCGAAAAGGTGCATGCGACAATAATTCTACTTAAGTGTCTTGGTTTTATATTTTAAGAAATACAATTAACACGTTTTATTTATAAACAGAATGTATATGTTTTTCACGGCTGCTGGCATCTCAAATTTGGGGGAATTTAAACAGCTTTAAGGATCACTGAAAAAAAAAAAAAATAACATGAGTAAAATTGTAAATATAGAGTATAAAATTATTTTCAAAGTCGTGGAAACGTTATAGATCTTCGATTTCGCATACTACACTCGCGTTTTTGAGAAATTCAATACCATGAAGGAAACACGCAAATAAAACAAAACTCACAGGAAATGGAAAGCAGGGTCTGATATGCAGATAATTAGAATTTGTGAATGATTGCGCATGTTTAGACGTAGCACCGCCCTCTGAACAGATATTTTAAAAGTGTATAAACAGAGAACTGTTTATGATTCGGAAAAGTGTTTTTCATCGTCAGTGAGCTGTAAAAGTTCCTGCTGGCGTCAGTATGCCCCGTCGACGTGAAAGAGCCCGTTTTAAGTAAGTTACGGAGTTCGAACGGGGTCGAATGATCAGGCGTTACATACAGGAAGATTTTCATACCGTGAAATCTCTGCTCGTAAGGGATATAATGTCGCGACAGTGACGTAAGTGTTGAAGGAGTGGTTTTAAGAGAAAAGGATGAGATAAAAACCTGGAAATTGACCACGTAATGTGACGACACCACGGAGTGACAGATATCTCATCCACATAGTAGTTACGTTTTCAGCCTCGTCTTGAGTGATAGCAGAACACTGGAATACCGCAACAGGTCTGACATTGTCTTTTTCCACGGTTCGGCAACGTCTGCTCCGTTCCCTTGAGCCTGAATAATCGAACCCCAGACTACAATGGGCTCACGAACACACCTTCTGGCGCTTAGAAGAGTAACGTTCGTATTTAAGGACCAGCCAAACTTTAAATTGAATTAAAATGTTGGCCGTAAACGTATTCGACGGTATCAAGGTGAGCGCAATATTTCCATCTATCAGAATGCATCGTCCAGCGTCATACTGCACGAACGGCGGGCGCGATGGCTTGGGCAGCAATTGGGTATCAAAGGTAATCTCAGCTGCTACGAATTGTGGGCACTCTTAACAGCGACCGATACATCAGGGAAGTTGTGGAGGCTGAAGTCATACCCTAACTTCAGCACACTCGTGGAGCCATATTTAAAAAAGACGACGCTCATAATATGTTGCCAGAAATTTCTCAGGCCGTTCCAAAGCAAGGCAGATACCGCCGCTTCCCTGGCCTGAATGTTCGTACGAATGTCACCTATAGAACATGTCTGGGATATGGTCACTTGGCAACTACGCCGTCATTCTCATCCAGCGGCCTATACTGATCAATTGTTTACTTGGGTAGAAGAAGTCTGGCAGGCGATTCCCCAGAAGCACGTCGAAAAGCCTTTTTGATCCGATGCCACGACGTGTAGCAGTTCATGTACGTGCTCGTAGACGCTTTACACTATACAGAATTTTTGCAAGCAATTTTGTAACGTTTCCCTGTAACTGTATTAATTTGTTTGTAATAATAATATCAATTTGTGTAATAATTATTTTTTTTTCATTCTGATGTTTTTTTTTTGTTTTTCGTGGTGTTGCGTTTTTCACTAACATGGGTGTATATTTATGCCTATATAAAATATGGCTATCGGCTTACAGAAATAACCTAAGGGTCAGTATAAAGGCTACGTACAACCAACATTGCCCATCATTAAAGGTCGTTGCCCGCACCTTGAACCGGACCCTGTTATTATCAGGGTCCAGTGTCAGGTAATATTTAAAATGCACTAGGAACTGAAGGCTGGACCCTGCGCTCGGATTCGCTTCCTATCTGCTACCGTTATATCGGAAAGGTACATTTTTTTGTAGTTCTATTGATTCGATAAAAAAAATAGTTTATGGAAAATGTGCACTATTGACTACTGGAGAAAAGAAGCCGATAGCTCGTGAAAACGCCATACGGATTTGATTTATCTCTTATGTCGATCACCGTAAGAAAAATTGCCCACGTCTTAGTGACAGCGTATTAATGGCGCGCACCTAAATATAATCATCATAATGTGATTTGTCAAAGGTTGATTTGATGTACATGTATATACGTGTATATATATATATATATGCAAACATACACGCACACGAGCATTGAGAATATATAGTTATTTCTGTTGTAGGGCAGTAGTGGAGTTAACTGTCAAAATAAATATGATTTTATTATTTTTTTCGTCACAATTTAATGATGCTTGATCAGTTATATTAATTAAAATAGGTTTAAATTATACTGATATTTTAAATATTTGAATTGCAGTCGCAGACAGGGAGTAGGCGAAATTGTCTACAGAGGCAATTATTAAACATAATGAAAACACTCTACGGTGTAGTTTTTAGTATTCAAAACTATTCATTTCAGCACTTGATAAGCAATTCATCTGAAATAAAAGTTCCTTGACTGATATGAATAAAAAAAGTAGACAGGAAATATTTTGACCAGTGTTATCAAGTGTGTCTACAGATACAAACATTTTGACGGTAAAATGGACAGCGAATATTTGTCCTGCTCGCATTCTTAACGAGGCGAATTTCGGAGAGCGGCCATGAGCAGGGCATCTTGTCATTACTCCGCCGTTACCGACGGTAGCACCTAATGAAGCATTTCGTCAAATGTGAGCAAAGGGTAATAAATCACCCTTGCAATTAGATTGGCTCTCAGAACCTTCCGTTTCCCTCCCGTTTCGCTCCATTACGTTATCTGTTATCCCTCTTCCCCTTCCCGAAATGTTCGGCGTTAAAAAATATGGCTGCCAGATGCATAAAGTGGCCTATACGTCATTCGTAAATCGCGGAGAAATGTAAAGAGTTTCAGGGACAAATAACGTACTAAGCCATCTCGCAAATGGTGCGCTCTACGAATTCGTGAAGCTACAGGAAATCTTAGCAAATGCAATGACTCCGTGAAGTGAGGGAAAACGTCACTACTCAGATATTTGACGTTTATATTTAGCTCATTGTAAAACTTTGTAAAATTCTTTCATGTTAATGGGACTAACTGCAACTCATGCACTCCAAACGAAACGTGTATCGTACAAGCATTATAGCAGTTGAGGATCTTCAGTAAAAATATCCCAGTAGTTTCACATTACGTTACTTTTATAAAATGTAACGTAAATTACCGAAACGTAAATTAAAAACATTTTAGGGGATTTAATATGATTCTGAATACACCAGTTAGTAATAATCATAATAATATTATTTTTGGTTATTTAAATTTTGCCGACATTTCGGAACATAAACGAATATAAATTGATAGTTTTTTTCATGCCTTAGTACATTTTAAAGTCCATTGCTTGAGGATCAAAAGCTAATGCAGTAACAGGTACACAGAAAGTTTATAAGTTAAGCATAAAATTAAAGGGGGAAAATTTTTGAAAGTGTAAGAATTGAAAATGAGTATAAAACTAATCAGTACTAAAAAAATAATAACAATAAAAGTGATGGCGTGACGGTAAAAATCGGCAGTGATGAGGAAGGAGGCTTTGTCAAGAGTGCATTAGCGTTTCGTCCTTAAGAAGGTGAACGAGGTGCAAAGATAGTGATAATATGAATTATGCTGGCTACGAATTGTTGTCTTATATGTGACAGTGTGACCTAGGAGCTCCACAAATATGATTGCGCTATTAACGCAATCGAATTGTCGGTGTGATGTGAACAATAAGTATAGTCCATTCACGGTTGTGTCTAACTTTTCTGAAGCCCTGCTAAAGTTCTACTTCCAGGATATTCTTCCGGCTCATGCAAACAAAGCTTAATATGGTCTAGAAAATTACTCCAAAGGGACAACACACCGCATTCGAGCGCACTCTTTTAATAATATTTTGCATGATAAAAATTTCTTACTACGCATTACCAACACACCTATTTACTCTCTGTCTTTATTCATATTAATTATAAATTGAATGTTATAATTTAAATATAAAATATAATTCAAAGTTAAATTTTATTAAAAATTAAGGTACTTTTATTTTAACATGAAACGTGGCATAACTAGGAAACGTCGAAACACCTCATATACGAGGTGTTTATTTTCCAAAGGTTTCATTCAAAAAGTGAGAATAAACCACGAATTAACTATTTAAAATTTAGTTGTTCTGCTTATTGTACATTAAATCCAGGCAATTCAAGAAACGTGACAAAAAAGCTCAACAGCGATGGCGATATAACATGCCTACGATTCCCAGGCTTTTATTGTACATTGCCTTAACTGTATAATCTGAGTTTAGGAAAATAGGTACAGATGCTGCAGACTAAGTGAGGGCCATGGCAATGGAGAGAGTGAGACTTCTGTCTTGGTGTGCGCGAAAGAAGGATGCATTGGTGACGGTTTGTGGTACAAGAACTCTGTGTCATAACTGAGCGAGGTGGCGCATTGGTAAGCTACTATACTTGCATTCGGAAGAACACGGGTTTGAATCACTGTCCGGCCGCCATCCTGATTTCGGCTTTTCTATTGTTACCAGAAATAACTCCCACCAAATTATGGGATGGTTCCTTACTACACGCTATGGACGATTTCTAACCCGTTCATGCTTCCCTGAGAAACTTGTTTCGCCGGCGTGCCATACGAAGGTTTTATCTTGAGTAATGTAAAGATACCGGACAGAAGAGCGCTGTGGCAATCTGTAGCCCGCGAGAAACATTTCTGTAGGAAGGCGAGGACAACGTTTAGAGGAAAATGATCTTAGTTTTCAAATGGTTGGACAGAATTCCCCATGCCACAGAGAGGAAAAGTATTAAACACAGTGGACGCTGAATTCATACAACTGGGATTTGAACTCCTATCTATTTCTCTCTCTCTTCTCTCTCTTGTCGTCAATGGAATCATAAAACATATTTCAGATACTGACACCTAAGACAAACGAAAGGTATAGCCANATATTTGAATTGCAGTCGCAGACAGGGAGTAGGCGAAATTGTCTACAGAGGCAATTATTAAACATAATGAAAACAGTCTACGGTATAGTTTTTAGTATTCAAAACTATTCATTTCAGCCCTTGCTAAGCAATTCATCTGAAATAAAAGTTCTTTGACTGATATGTATAAAAAAAGTAGACAGGAAATATTTTGACCAGTGTTATCAAATGTGTCTACAGATACAAACATTTTGACGGTAAAATAGACAGCGAATATTTGTCCTGCTCGCATTCTTAACGAGGCGAATTTCGGAGAGCGGCCACGNTTTGTCCTGCTCGCATTCTTAACGAGGCGAATTTCGGAGAGCGGCCACGAGCAGGGCATCTTGTCATTACTCCGCCGTTACCGACGGTAGCACCTAATGAAGCATTTCGTCAAATGTGAGCAAAGGGTAATAAATCACCCTTGCAATTAGATTGGCTCTCAGAACCTTCCGTTTCCCTCCCGTTTCGCTCCATTACGTTATCTGTTATCCCTCTTCCCCTTCCCGAAATGTTCGGCGTTAAAAAATATGGCTGCCAGATGCATAAAGTGGCCTATACGTCATTCGTAAATCGCGGAGAAATGTAAAGAGTTTCAGGGACAAATAACGTACTAAGCCATCTCGCAAATGGTGCGCTCTACGAATTCGTGAAGCTACAGGAAATCTTAGCAAATGCAATGACTCCGTGAAGTGAGGGAAAACGTCACTACTCAGATATTTGACGTTTATATTTAGCTCATTGTAAAACTTTGTAAAATTCTTTCATGTTAATGGGACTAACTGCAACTCATGCACTCCAAACGAAACGTGTATCGTACAAGCATTATAGCAGTTGAGGATCTTCAGTAAAAATATCCCAGTAGTTTCACATTACGTAACTTTTAAAAAATGTAACGTAAATTACCGAAACGTAAATTAAAAACATTTTAGGGGATTTAATATGATTCTGAATATACCAGTTAGTAATAATCATAATAATATTATTTTTGGTTATTTAAATTTTGCCGACATTTCGGAACATAAACGAATATAAATTGATAGTTTTTTTCATGCCTTAGTACATTTTAAAGTCCATTGCTTGAGGATCAAAAGCTAATGCAGTAACAGGTACACAGAAAGTTTATAAGTTAAGCATAAAATTAAAGGGGGAAAATTTTTGAAAGTGTAAGAATTGAAAATGAGTATAAAACTAATCAGTACTAAAAAAATAATAACAATAAAAGTGATGGCGTGACGGTAAAAATCGGCAGTGATGAGGAAGGAGGCTTTGTCAAGAGTGCATTAGCGTTTCGTCCTTAAGAAGGTGAACGAGGTGCAAAGATAGTGATAATATGAATTATGCTGGCTACGAATTGTTGTCTTATATGTGACAGTGTGACCTAGGAGCTCCACAAATATGATTGCGCTATTAACGCAATCGAATTGTCGGTGTGATGTGAACAATAAGTATAGTCCATTCACGGTTGTGTCTAACTTTTCTGAAGCCCTGCTAAAGTTCTACTTCCAGGATATTCTTCCGGCTCATGCAAACAAAGCTTAATATGGTCTAGAAAATTACTCCAAAGGGACAACACACCGCATTCGAGCGCACTCTTTTAATAATATTTTGCATGATAAAAATTTCTTACTACGCATTACCAACACACCTATTTACTCTCTGTCTTTATTCATATTAATTATAAATTGAATGTTATAATTTAAATATAAAATATAATTCAAAGTTAAATTTTATTAAAAATTAAGGTACTTTTATTTTAACATGAAACGTGGCATAACTAGGAAACGTCGAAACACCTCATATACGAGGTGTTTATTTTCCAAAGGTTTCATTCAAAAAGTGAGAATAAACCACGAATTAACTATTTAAAATTTAGTTGTTCTGCTTATTGTACATTAAATCCAGGCAATTCAAGAAACGTGACAAAAAAACTCAACAGCGATGGCGATATAACATGCCTACGATTCCCAGGCTTTTATTGTACATTGCCTTACTGTATAATCTGAGTTTAGGAAAATAGGTACAGATGCTGCAGACTAAGTGAGGGCCATGGCAATGGAGAGAGTGAGACTTCTGTCTTGGTGTGCGCGAAAGAAGGATGCATTGGTGACGGTTTGTGGTGCAAGAACTCTGTGTCATAACTGAGCGAGGTGGCGCATTGGTAAGCTACTATACTTGCATTCGGAAGAACACGGGTTTGAATCACTGTCCGGCCGCCATCCTGATTTCGGCTTTTCTATTGTTACCAGAAATAACTCCCACCAAATTATGGGATGGTTCCTTACTACACGCTATGGACGATTTCTAACCCGTTCATGCTTCCCTGAGAAACTTGTTTCGCCGGCGTGCCATACGAAGGTTTTATCTTGAGTAATGTAAAGATACCGGACAGAAGAGCGCTGTGGCAATCTGTAGCCCGCGAGAAACATTTCTGTAGGAAGGCGAGGACAACGTTTAGAGGAAAATGATCTTAGTTTTCAAATGGTTGGACAGAATTCCCCATGCCACAGAGAGGAAAAGTATTAAACACAGTGGACGCTGAATTCATACAACTGGGATTTGAACTCCTATCTATTTCTCTCTCTCTTCTCTCTCTTGTCGTCAATGGAATCATAAAACATATTTCAGATACTGACACCTAAGACAAACGAAAGGTATAGCCACCTTAACAAATATAATACTTGAACATCGTCTTACAACATATTATTAACAATTTAAGGCAGTCTATGAATTAAAGTAATATTAACACCAAACAATTACATAATTATCAATATTATTTTCTCCTGTGCGTAACTTTTCTTAGCTTTATGCCCAACAAGTATTTTCTTACTTCATTCATTTCTTATTAATCATTCCTCATTACAACTACGCTCACTTCCGTACCAGTATCACCATATGTCCTGATGATATTTGGTTATGGCGTTTCGGCCACTTTTTACTACATTGTGCATTCATTTGACGTGCCTCAAATTCATTCTATTAATTTTATCATTTTCATTCCTATTGAAATAAGAGTGTAGAATACGGTATTTACTTATAGTTCTTGCTGATATATATTGATGTATAATATACATATAGGTCATCACTACTAGTTAGCTACGGTAATAGTCATTGAAAATAGCCTCTTTTAAAATAAAATGTTATATTATGTCGATGACTATTACCGTAGCTAAATTAGTAGTTATTACCTATACTTCACTGAATGTTTTAGCCCGTCACCCTAAGGTACTTACTGAAACCGCCATTTAGATTGCTGTTCTGATATGCCAAAGTTGCACATCTGTAGCTGGCCTTACTGCACTTCCTGAAGTAGAGCAATGTGACAGTTCTAGATGCCACCATTTCGAAAGTAAGTATTCGATATGACAGCAAACTATGAGTAATAAAATGAGTTTGGTGAAATTCGATTTAAAAGTAATCGATGATACGCCGCACACACACAGCTACACGCGAGCGTGGGCACACAACCAAAACCAGTCTTTGATATAATAAGCCCTTCTTTCCAAAGAAAAATAGTTTAAAAGCCACCTTTGTGTGTGAGTATTTTGGCGAGTTGTAGCGGTCGCTGTATTTCTGGCTGGCTGTTCGCCGAGGCAGTCGCAACTCGCGGTCTGCGAGTCGCCACGTCATCTTGCGAGTGAAAGCGGGAAGCCGGACAACAGCCACGTGCCCTACATATGTAAACTGTTTTGTGTGTTACACTTTAATTCAAGCAGGGGGCGTAGCTCAGATGGTAGAGCGCTCGCTTAGCATGCGAGAGGTACCGGGATCGATACCCGGCGCCTCCAACGTATAATTTTATTTTCTATTACAAATTCAAACCTCTCCCATTTCATAAATTACTGTGTAGTATATTTTATTATATTTTCTCTCCTTATCTTGCACACTTACACCAGTTAAGTTTATATCTATGTAATCATTCCAGAAACATGAATCTGATCTCATACAAGGATATCTGACGTAATTGTGTTTTATACATTTTAGGTACAATTTTAAAGCTCTACTTGTTTGTAAAATTTGGCGAGAATCGAACTGAACAGTTCTCGAAGTATAGAACACGGACTTTATATTTTATCATGTAACTTTATCTATCAAGACAGCAGAAGAAAAACGTTAACAAGTAAATTTAACTGTCCTACTATTTTCTGCCAATGTGTTCACTGCAATATTTTAACTATTTATATACTTTATAAACAATATAAAATATTTATAAGGCCACCAGATGGAAAATAAATGTATTTTATAAACCATTAAAATTTATGAAATACAAATACGCTAACACATTTTTTCGGAATCGGTCGAGTTGTACATGAGGCATAAACCTAATTATTCAAGTGACGCTGTCTTGCAAAATCACAATGAAAGTAATTTCTGCTAAGCAAATACCGATAATTTCTGGAGGTATGGAATATCACGCAAAAATATTTATAAGACTGCCCTTTGAAAATAAGTAATTCAAATAATAAAGTACAAATAGTCTACCATGTACCATAGCAATACTAGCACGCCAGATTTAGTCGGAATTAGCTAGTGAGAAACGATAAATATTAATTTTTCAGTTGACGGCATCTTCCAAAATTTCCTATCAAAGAAGTCATTGATTAAGAAATGTAAATCTCACATTACTTTTTGCCTGCTTGTGAAATTTGGCTCAAATCGGTATTATAGTTCCTGAGATACGACATACATATATGTGTAGTGTAGCATATAGCGTACGTTTGGTATGAGTACTAATATTTTTAAAGGGGTCGAAATTGTTTAGCAGATACATACGTACATACATTCACACATACATACTGTTGCAAGAATGCCTGAGGTGCTTATCCGAGTTCGTAAGGGATGGAGGCCTGAATAAAAAAAATTACTTAATTCAATAATAATTTTTATTCTGAAAGCTACAAACAGTTAAACATCTGTTATTCACCAGCCCGAGCGTCCTATTAACCCTTATTATTCTTATTGAGTGCAATATTTAATTACTATCTCCATTTCAATTAACGTCTTTATAACATACTTTACTGTTGCTAATGTCACTTAAACTGNCATACTTTACTGTTGCTAATGTCACTTAAACTGCTCCAATTATTTCCGCACGCTTATTTAAAACTGTCTATTTCCATCGTCCCGAATGTCTTTTCACTCACGCATCCAGTCCGCAGTCCCGCAGATCAGTCCCACTTTTCACTCGCCCAACTGTCGTTTAAGTTCGCACGAGACGCCAAACTCTCGGCTCTTAATCACTCATTCCTCAGAGGCCCGTGCGTGGTATTTATAATTTAGCTAGGTGCCGTCTAGAAAGTTATCGGCCATCTAAGTTGTTCTGGAAAAAGCAGTGCTGATGACGACTACTTTCCTGCCTGATAAATGAAGAAATATGAGCTTCTCAGGGTCAGCGAGGCGCGAGCTGCGATATGTTTATCGGGGTGTGCGGTGGCGTCCTTTATGATAGGCCGCTCGCTATCATATAACTGCTGTCCTTGGCTTCCACTCGCTCGCGCGGGGTGCGAAGCAGCGAGCACGTAACAATACATTCATATACCACTCCGCTCATAGGTACGCAAATACATGTATATATATACACACATACACACGTGTATACATATAGAGACACCAAGAAACACACAGGCCCTCACACACGTCATAAGATAGGGAGGAGATAGCATGATCCTGCACAAAAAAGTGTGCTGAAATGCATTACGTCCTCGATATAACTTACCATTTAAATGTTATAACATTTTCGATATGCACACGCTCTCAAGACCTCGCTGTTAAGAGCCGCCCAAACCTCTTCACTCTCTTCACTCAATATGCACACGTGAAATGTATGTCAGACTGTTTTGAATTCTTAACTTATGTTCACAGAAAATAAACCCGAATAAAATGTTCGTCGCAATTTAGTTGCATGTTATGACGCACGTTCTAATATTTTGTGCATGAAAACTATTTTAATTGCAGTACAGCCGCAACCACAAAACTAATTTCAGAATGGCTGTTGCATTCCTTTCTTAATTAAGAAAGTAGGTCAACGAGCGTTTTTTTGTTCTTGCGTGTTTTAATATGTAACACCATGCATTTCTTACTTAGCACAACAAATTGCACGTTCTATGTGACTTTAGACCTTTAGCAAAACCGTGTTTTGACAGATGTGGTTTGGCTGGGACAAATAATATTTATCATACGTTGCCAGTATACCCGGACCGTAAAATCAATAACAACAAAATTAATTTCATTCACGCACCATCAAACACATAAAAATATGTACATGTATATGTGTATATATTTGTGTATAGATTCTCCAATAACGTGCAAAACGCACGAGAGGAACATAATTCACCATTGCGTGTTGTATATTGTTTATTTAAAAACCTCATCGGAATTTACTGCCGCTACATATAATCAAAATATTTTATCATGGCAGCTAGTTATTTGTTGCGAATAAAGTTGTCTTCGCAATTTGTAAATATTTGGAACTATTATTTTTTCACCGTTTGTAAATGTATCGCTAAATACTCCCACCGACGTGAATTCAATCAAAATTGGCTCTACCTTGACACAGGCCCATGCATATAATTGGAACATTTTGGGAAGGGGAGGTTATGATGGGAACGTAATTTCTATATCATCTTCTATCTCACAATAATGCACTTATATAAGTAACAGTAACTAATGTGACAGTAGAATGTGATAAAACATTGCTGGACAAAAACTTAGCGCACTCATAATGTTACAGATGACTAATACGCATAGCCACAAAAACCGATCAGCAGGATAAGTGTATATGGATCTATAGTACGCCATCCGGTCGTCTTTAATAGTGCGTCGCACCCACTCGCACTGTGATACATGCTGCGACACAGTCTGACATGGAGTCCAGCAGACGCCGGATGTTGTCCTGAGGCAGTCGAGACCACAACTGTTGGACATTATGTTCCAAATCCCGGATATTGTAGCACGGCGGCAGCTGGATTTTCAGCTGATCCCACACATACTCGATTGGGGTCATATCAGGGGAGCGGGCAGGCCATGGTTGTGTTTGTACATTACGGAGGTAGTCCTGCGCAACCCGTGACGTGTGCGGCAGGACATTATCTTGCTGGAATATCGCACCTGGAATCCCGGCCAGAAATGGAATCAGATAGGGGCGTAGGATCTCATTCACACAGCTGGGCCGTCAGTGTTGCATGTAACACGACGTGAGTGGACCGGTTATTGTAGACTCCCCGCCTGGTGCAAGATCCGGCGATCCTCTCTACTGATAGTCGACCTCGTCACTGCTTAGTTGGTCTTCCGTGTGTGGGTGCCTTTATGATTCCACTTTTCTGAACAGCATCAGACAGTATAGTACAAATTATCTACATAGTGGGATGTACGGCGACACGGCCATCCTATGGTTTCAACCCGATTATGAGTCCTCTCCCGAAAGCCGTCAATTGCGTAAAGCGATATCTGTAACGTCTTGCCAACATTATTCTTTACTCTGAACGCTTCCTTGGCGTAGTCTGGTGTTTCTTGCGTTAATGTGACTTCAACAACATGCTGGTGTCTGCGACCGCTGGTCGGTGCTTGCAGCAGCATTGCTGGGTGTGTGATGAAATGCAAACACACTTGGAGTCATGTGCATACCTGTCCTTATACCCGCTATTGACAAATTTTCGTGGTTGTTTTTAAACGACATCTCGAAATTCAAACCTGGTATCCGCAACTTCACGCACCTGCAAGCCCAACAAGTTGCATATCACCACGGCGAACGGAACTGATGCACCATGCAGAATGAACCTGCACTTACGACACCATTACTCGAGGTACGTGGACACTGCTAGTAGTTGCTTGTTAGTACACGTGTGCCATGCTACATTTACAATTGGAAATTAGCAATTGAGTAGTAAAGGTTGCCAGAAGTGATTGGGTTTTATTTCCAACATGACACAATTAGCATTATTGGCGATACAGGGCCTGCACATACTAGTATTTTCATGGTTGCCTAGGTACAGTTCACCGCCGCACGACGCACCAGTTCCGTTCGCCTTCGAGATATGCAAATTGTTGTGCACGCAGGTACGCAAAGATGCGGACTTCCGGCACTATTTTGCTCACTTCCATTTCAATTAAAAATACTAGACGAATTTTCCGAACATTTTGCTACTAGGATTTCTTGTTTATATTAGCCCATAGATGCCGTGGTTTGAATTTCGTCGTGTAGTTTGAAAACATCTTGTATAAACTTTCCTTCTTAAAATATTTAGCTATTAAGAAATCAAAAATATCTAATTTTGTGAGCGAGACCGATCCTTCTGAATATAACGTAACTTTAAAATAAATTAACAAATAACCGCTAACCTTTACGTTGTGATATTTTGAAATGTAGATTCCTGATATTGCTGACCTCGGTCTGTATGTTGTTTGTGTCGAAAGAAATTGCCCTTTCATTTTTCCGTGCGAGGATTGAGTTGCCTGGCAAGCCTGCCGCGCGAGTCGATGAATCTCCGCTCTACAATTCGATGATCTCCCGCGCTACTGGACGACATTCGTCCTTTACTCCTTTGAATTATATCAGGAGAGCAGGTTTTTATTTATCACTGTGCTGGGCGTGCCTTGGCAGGATAGACGTTTTCCCTCACCAGCTTGACTGTCTCGGAAAAAAGAAAAAGCAGAAGGGGACGTCGGGAAAGGGAGGAAAACAGACGAAAACATTTTTTAAGCAGGGATTTTTTTACGTTATGGATGACTTACTGCCATTGAGGGAGAAAAAGGGGGAAAAAAATTTGTAAGCCTAACTCCCAAAGAAAATTAGTAGATAATATGAACATCTTCAGCGCGCAGCTGGAAAAAAAAATCTTCCTTTGCAGTGGCGTTTGAAATTTTAGTATAGTGCTAATACTAAAAATCCGAACCTGTATTTACAATGTAAGAGAATAACATTAAATGTCACAATGCACTTTCTATTTTTCGTTATCTACTGCCTGCATAAGAAAATGAAATTAATATTTGCGTATACAGTTTCAAGTGAGCATGAAATCTTTCCGGAACAATTGCTTCACTTGTGTCACATTCACAGAGTAAATTATCGCCACTGCTGATACTTGAGCAACGCTGCAGCAACGCAACAAGTCCTTCATCTCAGAAACTATCGAATTGTACATGCGTTCGTATGAACCTCTTAAAAAAAATACGATCCATACATTAGTTATTACCCTCATAAATCCATACACCCAGTACATACATTGAATTGTGCATACACACTGTAAAAAAAATTCTAGTTAACTTCCTAAACTGTAATGGACAGTGTAACGTTGCTACTATACAAAGTTGGGAACTTCCCTACGCATTTCACTCTATCATACGCAAGTTTAAGAACGCTACCACGGATGTATGAAAATAAACTTTACCATTCGTGATTTTTCATTATTCATATGTAGTGATGATGTAAATTTGCGAATAATTTCTTATAGTGCATATACATCTAGAGAGTGCGTGTACATACTTAACTTTTTTTTGCTCCGTAATGCAAATCCTTGCCGTACTGTCTAGACATTACAAGAAATTCGAAAAAAAGGAAACAAAAAGAACATACTGTGTGTATGGCTACCACAATTTTTAATTTCTTGCATGATAACTGGTGTGTAGTTTGGTGTTTAACTAGCTTGTTTGACTTTCATGTTAACATTCGTGCTCAGGAAACATTCGGTTTCCCTAAGCTCAATTGTGGTTCGCTGGGATGAACAGTGGCTGAGTGGAAGTAAGGATTTCCACACGTGGGAACGTGGTGGACGTTGTCAGTTGTCGGTGAGTTTTCTCAGGGTACTCCCGTTCCCCTCACCCTTGCGTTCCACCCCAGCTACAATCCCATGTCACACTTCATGGGACGACGTGCGATGTCGAGTCCCGTCTAGAAAGCGCATCACTACGTCCGTGTTACACAGCCCTCGGGTGCATCGCGTCTCTTTACACAAACAGACGCACACATTTTCCTAGTGAAATAAGTCGAAGGAAAACGTTTTGAAGAAGACAGATCCGTTGCGAATTCCTCGTTGCTTTTTCCTCCATATGCTACCCGGTATATCTTGAAACTGCACCAAATTATTTATGTGTTCTGTTGCCTTGTTGCGCAAAAAATTTTTGGGGGTCCAAGCATTTATAATTTGTTAGCCTACATTCCGAACGAAAGGAAGGATTATGAGATCACTGTCCTGTCTGTGGATCTGTGTGTGTATGTGTGTATGAATGTGTGTGTGTGTCTTTGCGTGTATGTCTCTCCTTTCAATTTTTGAACGCTTCCACCGAATTTCACCAAACTTAGTACACATATAATACTTAGTAAGGTCAACTGACTTTTATAGTTTTCTACCACACCGGGTACTTACTTTAAAAATGGTGGCTAGAAAATAATTTTGGTGAAATAAATGTCGGTATCTATTCAATCGATTTAAACCAAATTTTGTATGCTGGCAGACCATTTTGAGAAGTACATTGTTGTTGGTAATCAAAAGTAAGATAGCACCAATTGAAGAAATAAGGATTTTACATTATACCTCGAAAATTATTCAACCAATTCTCACCCAATTTGGCATGTAAGTAATACTATGTTAGGCCATCTAAACGCATGTGATAAAATTTGATTAGTTACTTATTTTAAAAATGGGAGCTATACAAATGTTTTAATTTTATTTAGTATATTTCCCATACCATTTAACCCAATTTTGACCAAGTTTTATTTACTGAAAATATATATTACAAGCATAATTTATACTATCAAACAACCACTTTTGTCGCCCATTTTGGAAGATAGCACCATACGGATAAAGAAGTTATTATGTCATAAATTAGTAAATAACTAACCGATTCCTACCAAATTTGGCAAACAGGTAGTTCTGATACAGATGATAATAAGTGATCTATTTTAAACATGACATACACTTAATTTCAAAATGGTGGCCATATAGCCGTTTTAGCTTAGAATGATTTATCGTCGAAGCTATGTAATCAATTTCAACACAACTTTGTATGCTGGCAGTATATATTACAACTATCGACTTTATGTAGAGAGATAATCTTTTCCCTACCATTTTGTAACATAGTGTCATGCGAGAAAATAAAGCTTTTTTTGTCATATCTCGTGAAACAATTGACAGATTCCTTTCAAATTTTGCAAACAAATAGTACTGCAGCACGGGGTGAAAACTGGTATAATTTATATAGGGCAGGCACTTATTTTTAAAATGGTGGCTCTATAAATATTTTAGCTCAGTATATTTTAGTAACGCAAAATATTCCAACTTGACATTTTTATGTTGGTAGTACCTATTACAGCCATCAAATTTGTCCACGAATAGTCTCATTTATTCTACATTTTGTAAGATAGTCCTACGAATAAAAATAGTGATTTTATCTCATATACGGGAAACAATCAACCCATTCTTACAAAAAATTGGCAAAGATGTTGTACTGTGCTGGGCCATACAACTATATGTATTTTTTTAATTGTGGTAGACAATTATTTTCGTAATGGCGGCTATGATATCATTTTAATATCGTAGATGATGTCTACGAAACTATGTAATATATTTTAACCTAATTTTCTATATTTGCAGTATACAATAATTTGAATTGTTAGTACAATACTTTTATGTCATCATTCTATGAAGATCGCCACATGAAAATTGTGGATGTTTTATGCTCTCTCTCAAGGACCAATCAACCGATTATCACCAAATGTTGCACTGGAACATTTCAAATAAATTTGTACCAAATTGTGCACACCATAAATGCTACAGAAGGCCATGTAAACTTTCATGATTTAAATGGGTCAAACAACGATG